>JAGFMF010011397.1:14235163-14249473 GCA_019455555.1 Galemys pyrenaicus
TGCTCCCCGCTCTGTCTGTGGTGAATCCTCTCACCTCCCACACCTCTGGCCTGTACCCCAGTGCTTGTATGCATAAATAAATAAATCTTTAAAAAAAATTAAAAAAAAAATAAAAAGAAACACTTTAGGGCAAATAATACCCTTTCCAATCACAGACTAGAAGAAAAAAGAAGGAAGCTATAGATTTAAAGAAATGGAAGATACATATCAGACAAATGAAATGCATTAGATTACAGTTCTAACTGTAAAAATAAGTTGCTAAGACAGTCATAAAAACTGATTTTTGCTGAGATTAAAAAGGGATTATTATTTTGTTTGGAGGTGATTACAGTGCTGGGGTAAAACTTACGCAAAGTCCTTATTTTGTGGAAAGAGACAGCGAAACATTGATGGTGAAACGTTAAGATATCTGGAAGTTGCTTCCAGGAGGGAAAGTGAGGAGGATAAACTTGGCCAGTCAAGAGTTTATAATGGCTGTGCGTGAACAACGGGAACATGGAAGATAGTTAGCTTATTCGCTTTACTCTAATGCACATTTGAAGTTATCTATAATAACACTTTTTTAAGATGGCCTTTCTTTCCCCTAATATCTCCACACTTTTTAAATCAGCACCATATTATCAATTTTAATAATACTGGGAACAGCTATAAGATCATCACCTTCTTTCGGAGAGATGTACACAGCATCACCGCTCAGAAGCCAGATGACTTCAATGCAAAGCCTATGACCTGAGCTCCACGGGCACCAGGGCCAACATGATCTCCAAAGGGGAAAGGACCAGTGACCGTTACTTCCACACCTAGCAATTGTGTCCTTTCATTTTATCCTTACAAATTAGTCTCAGACTTTTTGAGAATCTGGTTGTTAGCTGACATATTATAACAAGTCTGGTTAACTGCCGGCCAGAGCTACTATGCCTGACCAATCTGCTCTGAGAAAGGAATTCGGGGTATGGCTCTCAGAGCAGCCCTCCCCACCTTCCCGCAGATAAGCAGGTTCTCCGTGCCCAGCTGTCTTTGGCTCACGATGTCTCCATGGCATATGGGCTGAAGTGAGCAAGAGGCAACCTCAACCTTGATCAGAGATTCTGAAATGTAATCAAGAGGTGTCTCCCCTGGTTCATCCCACCTTTCCTCCACACCCTGAACTTGGTCCCATTCTGCTCCCTCTACCTGTACAGACCATACCCTCATGCCATTTCTGCCTTTCTCTCCCTCTCACTGCTATTTTTCCAGCATGCCTTTTGAAGCCTGGCTCTGCCTCTCTTCTAACTTGACACTACTTCTATAAGTACTGGCTAGCTGACACTTTTCAGACACTGAACTGTCTTGCTCATAGGATCCTTCAATGATTTGTCTCTTCCAGAGATGCCCGATCAACCAGACTGTGAGGTGCTGGAGAACAGGGAGCACTGGATATCCTTCCAGACTCCACACAAAGTCCAGCATAGAACCTCCTCTTGGGACTGATAAATATACCATGACTGATTAACTGAACATCAATTTGCAAATGTCAAAATATGTGACAAGCACAAGACTGGTGTAGATTAGATAGGCTGCCACTGATCTACATGGCTGCTTTGTGCAATTTTTTTTTTTTATTAAAGGTGCTTCCTTGGGGCTGATAAAGTTTTATCTTAAACTGATGGTTTGTCATGGGTGTTTGTATAGGGAAAACCCTATCAATTTGAGCACTTCACTGTGTATCAGGCATACCTCTGTAAAAACAGGTGAATGTATCGATGAATGTACATATGAATGAAATGTTTCCCTTCCTTTAGGAGGATGTAGCTCACACAGCTTGGAGAGTGGAGCCTGAGGCAGCATTCAGCCTTCTCTGATCTGGCACTAAGCACAACTATATAGCTGCATATGTGCCCCTGAGACCAGACACAGAGAGCCCTGACTTGAGGGACTCCAATGCCCAAAGTGCCATATCATCCAAAAGAGCTAAGAGGTATGTGGATGTGGTGGCGTTGGTACTCATGGAATTCAGGTCAGGCTCTTCAGCCACATATGCTGCAGCCACCCCCTCACGAGCCAAGTGAGCTCAGTATGAGCAGGAAAAGACTAATTCGCCTGGGATGACAAGGGATAATATGGCAACAGCAAAGAGTCAGAATTCAGCTTCCCTAAAACCTTAATTCTGTTTGCCTCTGGGGTTGGCAAAATGATGTTGCCTCCCTTACTTGACCTTCCACCTACCTCCATGAGGTTTCCAACTGCTCCCAAATTCAAAAGCTTGCTGGAAACTGAGCTAATGCTCTTCCCTGAATGCCCAGAAGCACATGCCACAGGGTTTTTTCTCCATCAATGGGCCAATCTGTTCAGCAGCATCTCAGAACAGAACATGCTAAATTTGGCATCAGGTACCTGAGACGCTCTGGTGAGAGGAAGTAGAAACCATTCTGATGCTGAAGGAAAGATAAACCATGGCAGTGCTGCCCAGCTGAAGTGCTGTGACCAACTGAGCTTCAGCTTAGAAGAGTAAATTCTATCTCCTAAGTGCCCTTAGGCCTGAGACTTGGTGAAAAATAGCTCACACCGAGTCTGACAGCCACAGGACCTTGGCACCACAGGCCCATGCGTGAGCCTCACCCACAGCCAGGAGAGAGATTATATGAGTGCTGATCCGGCAGGCGCCAAGGTTCCTCTAACCCATGATGGAGGTTAGCTCTGTAGCAAAACTCAGATGGAGGGAAGTGAAACACTGAAAAGGAACACAAGCAGTGGACATCATCCTCCTTCCTGTTGTTATAAAATTTCCTATCCTGGACTCTGCAACATCAGACAAATGATAAGCAGAGTAGCCTGTTTGGTTAGCAGAAGAGAAATGTCAAATTCCCCTTATAGAGAACTCTCCAAACAAGGTGTTTTTCCATTCACCTATAGATGCTTTCCCCATGGAGGGAGAACTCTAGAGCCTGGATGAGCCTCCTTCATGCCAAAACTCAAACAGCAGTCAACACGCAGCAAAATGGACAGTGTTTGCAGTGCTAAAAACCGTGTGCAATCCAGCTGCATTATTGTAACAGCTAATGTAGAATGGACAAATCCCACTTCTAAAAGGGGTGCTCGCAGGCTGGCCTGTCTGCAGTAGGTTTCAGGCTACTAAGAGCTGTTCATTACTGTTAGCTGTCAAAAAATTACTTCTGAGGCGATAAACACATCAGAGGTATAGTTGGGCAGCTGAAAAATAAAACTATTACACTCCCTTCCAACTGATGAGCTCCCCCACCAAGCATCATTGTCAGCAGACTCACGTGAAGACATAAGCACTCCTGGTTTTGCTGCTCCCCAGGCCTATCTCGTGTAAAGATAATGCCTTCCATTTTACCCTGTTGTTTCTTGGTAGCTTCCCTGAGTTTCGGTCTACTGATTCATTATATATTGGTATTCTCGTCCACTGCATTCAGAACCACTTGACTTTTTAGCAACTAAATTGCTAAATTCTAAAGAAACTGTTGGCATAAATTCTAAAGAAACTGTATTCACAGTATTTGGTTATTCATGTTCCAGTTGAAGTAGTCTATGTGGATTTCACCCTTTCCACTGACTTGGGGTGATAATAAAAATCCTAAGACAACAGGAACATATCTGGTGCCAGATGATTCGACACCATTTTTACTTCACCCCAAAGTGTTTTTACTAAACCCTGGTGAAAGCACATGACTTGTTAGTAACATTGAGCCTAAATAACTACCTTTTGGTGTCCAGAGGCATTTTCTTCCCTCCCCAAATGGTTATGGCTATTAGCTATCTGAGGACAGCACATAACCAAGTTCAGGGTTCAACTATTTCAGTGTCTCTCTGCTCCTCACAGTGACACTTATCTTTCCTGACAGCCACTCCCATTGTGCTCTTTCCTCGACCCAACACAATGGACACATGCAGACAGAGTGGACGTTTTCCATCCCACTATTTCCCAGTGCAGAGGGACCAGACAGAGGTTACATAAGCCCCTCCGAGTCCAGCTTTGGGGGGAAGAGAATTTGGGGTTCGTGACGGAGTCACGGTCTGTAGGCCACGACTGACCCTGGGCTTACCATCCTGCCTCGCCAAGGCTGGGAGGTCGGAAAGGGAGGGTCACTCAGCACGACCACTTAGTTCACCCCAAGTAGGTGTTATTCAAAGTGCCGCCAGACTCCGACCTACCTATCCAGACTACATCGTGGATAACGGGCCCTAGCCCCGGCCTCAGACTGCAGCACCCCGCCCCACCCCCCCCACCCCCGCCCTCGGGTGCCGCGACGCGCGCTTACCTGCCCGGGCCAGGGCCGGGACCCGGGCCCGCGCCTGAGCCCGGTGGTCCCGCAGTCACCCGCGCCGCGCCTGCCGCGGGGAGCTGTCCGCCGCCAACCGGTGCTGAAGGCGGCTTTCCAGGGCCGGGGCCCAAGCCCGGACCGGGGCCTCCGGGCGGCAGCGACCCATCGCCAGCGCCACCCTCCAGGCTGGCCTCGTTGCCCATGGCGGGCAGGAGGGGGCGGGCGGGGTTAGGGTAGTGCTGGGCCCCGGCAGGCGGCTCCCGGGCGGCTGCTCACACGCTCGCTGCCGCCGCCGCCGCCATCTCCCAGCTCAGCTCGCGCCTCCGCCTGACGCTGCGCATGCGCATACGCGTCCCGCGCGCCCCTTCCCTGTACATGCTCCCCCCAACACCACCACCCCTCACGCGCGCGCTCCCGCCAGCCCGTGAGGATTCGTGTCCAAGAGCTAGCAGCGGGGTCGCGAGGAAACAGTAACAGAGCTAGCGCATGCGCTCTTGGGGACCAACGCAGCCGGCGTGTTACCTGGAGCCCAGCAGGAGTTGGCGGGAGCCGTTCACCGACCGTGAGAAGAGGCCAGAAAAGGCAGGTGGGGGTGACACACCGTGCCTTCCTCTGGATTCAGTGGCGCTTCCTGTCCTGGGGAGCTTGGGAGTGCGGGCGGAGGGGTGTCTCTCCTTCGTGTCACCTCAGTACATTAGCTGGTAGACTTCGTGAGGACAGGCCTCTAAGAGGAGCCACTCCAGTGTGACCTCAAAGGATAGCTAGGAGTTGAAAAGGCAAATGAACAAGGGTCTTCAGAGGTGCAAAGTCATGGAAGGATGTGGAGAGAGAGAATGCTGGGTGATGAGGCCAAACTGACAGTCCCTAAGGCCAGCTAGGGAGTGAACACTATCCAGATGGCAATGGAAACCATCTGGAATTCACACTGAGCCCTGGTCCCACCCGACAAGAGCCTCAGGAAGCCTACCTAGAAAATATGGAGGGTGTGTCAGAGCTGGCCTGCAGCCAGCTGGATGTTAGCCTCAGCAAGCCCTGGGACAGTAGCTTGGGGACAGAAGGAGGAGTTGATATTTCTCAGAGATCTTGAACTGATATTTCTCAGAGATCTTAAGCTACGGCTCCCAGGGACTGTTTAGGTGAGTGACTGCAAGCCATTCCCACATTAGCCTGAGAGCCTGAGAGCTCCCCAAACTAGCTTTCCATTACAGTGTTTGTGCACTGCTCAGACTGATCTGCCTCATGGCTTCTCACATAAGCCTGTGCTTTCCTGAGGGAGAATACTTCCTAGAAGATCCAGACTATATTCCAAACAATTCCTGGCTTCATAAATCAGGCTGTATACTTGAGTACACTTGGACCTATTTTATAAACCTATTTAATTCTCCTAATGTGAAGAATGTATCAGATGGGGTGTCAGCAGTTCTGACCTGAACTGGAATAATCCAGGCATCAGTGAGCACTGAGAGCCAGCCCTATGGACCAACCCTGGCTGAGTCTTCTCCTGTAAGCTCCAAACTGCTCCTTCCAGCCTCTGGCAAGGCGTTTCCATGAAGTCTGACCTGGCCGGGACTGTCTGGGTTGATGAGAGCCTCTCCGCCTGTCATGGTGTCCTTGCTGTGTTTCCTCCCGTGCTGCAGGATATTTGTATCAGCTTCCTGAGTGTCTGGTGATTGCCTGTGCACATCCAGGCTCCGCAAGGATCCACACCTCAGCCATGAACCTTCCCAGATAGAAACTAGGCGACTGACATGGGCTCGCCATGCCTCCATGGCCCTGCCTGCAAAGTTATGATACTAGCGCTTCTGACAGGGGGCGTTGCGAGGGTGAAGGGTCTGATGTAGATAAAACAAGGACAAGAACCTGGCATACACATGACCAACTCTTATTGTCTCTAGTGAGTGGTCTGGGCTTCAGAGGGTTGGTGCCACACCCTTCCTCTAGAGGAGAACATGTGTATAGGCAATATGGGCAAGCTAATGATCGGGCCTTGGCCCCACCCCACTTGGCTTCACAGACATACCATTCAGGTGTGAGTTGGGCTACTTGGAGAGAACAATGTTTGTTTTCTGTTTTTGTAAAAGTCATGGGAGCTGTGGCTTTCTGCAGATTTAAATCAACATGTTCCTGGTTCCTCTGGGGGTAATTAGCCCTACCCAGCCACCAGGCCTGGGGAGTTGTCCTTCGCAGAGTAGATTCCTACCTGTTAGCTGACCCCCAGAGTCTCTGCTGCCTTGATGCAGACCCAAAGGACACAGCACAGTGGACTCAGGAGGAGCAGGAAGTATGGGTGAGTGGCACCCCTACCTTACTACACTTTCTCAGTTCTATATCTTCTGAGAAGAAAGTGCCCAGGAATATACCTGCCCTGTCTGCATCCGCCTGGCGTTCAGACTCGAGGCTCCCACTGGCCATGGATGGTGCTTGTGTCTGGTTGTCCGAGGCTCTGATTCAGTATCCCACTTTTATGCACTGTTCTAGGGTTGTTTTCTTCCTCTTGCCCAGACTAGGGACACCTCAGCAGCAGGACCTTGTCCAACTTGCCCTGTCCCCTGGGCAGGTCTTTAGCAAGACCTCAGGGACTGATGTTGGGGCTGAGTTCTCCATGGTGCTCAGAGAAGTTCCCTCATCTGCACTTCCAAGGGGCTTCACCAACTACCAGGCTTAAAAGCAGCTCAGAGGAACCTTTGGTTGTAGCATCTGCTTCACAGCATTTAGGTCCTTGACGCAATAAGTAATAGGGAGGGTCCTGAGGTTGTCTCCAGAATTTCTCCTCATGGAGGACTCATAGATGAGACAGCTACACCCACCTAGGAGAATTCACTAGCACTGACTGTTCTTTATGATAAGTGAATGAACAAACCTGCGTGCCAAACAGCTGTATGGTATGGTTAGTACCATTCTTCCTAGACCCAGCTGCTGCCTGGCTAGGGACTGGATGGGCCTAGAGATCCAGCAGGAATTTCCCTAAATTTTACTGACTGAAAGTAACTTCTTCCCACTTCAATATGATTTGCATACGTGGCAGCCATTTTCGAGAAAGGCTGGATGAGAGACGCAGCAGTTCACATGCCAAAATAGAACTGATGGAGGAACACACATCCACCTGCTTTTCTAGTCTGCATTCTCAGTCACTTGTAGAAGACCGGGGTGGCAGTCAGGGGTGGTAGAGAGTGGGGGTGAGATCCATCCAGGTGGGAAAAGGCTCAGTTAGGCCAACTTACCGCTGGGATTTGTGGAAATGATTAGTCATTCGAAGGAAAATCTTGGGAGAACGAAGAGATGGCAGGGTGCCAGGAGCTGCATTCAGAGGCCAGTGGGTCTTGGACAAGGCACTATGCAGATCAGCCCCAGGAAGGTGAAGAGGCGCACGGTGTAGACACTGGGCTGAGTTCTCCTTTCCTTTCCTGCTTCCCCACTGTCGGGCCCACCGAGGCTTCTGCTTCCACAGAGAGGCTCAGCATCCAAAGATGATGACGGGGTGAAGAAGAATGGCAAAATTTGCTAGCAAAAAGAGGAAATAGAGTGAAGAAGGATGACTGAGGGTAGTTCTGGGTGACAGGGTGCCAAGGGACTTGGACTATTCCAGAGAGGCTGGGAGCTGGGAGAGCTGGCTGCTAACTGGGATCCCCTGAGCTCCCGCTCTGCATTCTGTGTGAGTGCAGCTGAGCACCGTCTCGCCTCCCAGTGAGAGTCAGTTCAGGAAACTGGGTCGCTGTCTCCACTCTTCCTCTGGGATGGGAAAACAGAACTGAAGAGGAAGGAAGGAAGAAGCAGAAGGTTTTTCTCCTGGCCCTACCCACTAACATGAGGAATAAGATATTTCAGGCCGGTATGAAGTCACAAGAGACCTGATCTGTGTTCTGCACAGCAGCCCACCTGGATCAACCTGGATGACCCTGGTTGTTTTGTCTGTTTGTTTTTAATTTTTTTATGCATACAAGAGCTGGGGCTCCAGGCCCACCCAGTATAGGCCAAGGTGTGGGGTGGGGGTGAAGGTGAGAGGATTCACCAGAGACAGAGTGGGGAGCAGAACAGACAGATTGACTGAAACACACTGCTGAGGGGAGCAGTGAGTGAGACAGGAGAGGTCTGCTGTCATGTGGGGCCCCTTCCTGGCCAGGGATCAAATTCCCAATGCTGCAGTGGCTGCGGATAGCTTTGTAATGCTGAGGCTCGTAATGCTTTGTAATGCTGAGGCTCGTAATGCTGAGGCTCGACGCCTTGTGCCACCAGGGAGGCCCATGGTGACCTTGCGTGTATACGAGGGTCTTCCACACTTACCTAGAATTCACCAGCATTGACTGGTCTTTTTTTTTTTTGACTGTTCTTTATAAGTAAATAAATAAATCTCTCTGTGCAAAACAGCTGTGTGATAACTTTCTGCTTGTCACAAGAGATTGTTTCCCCATCACAGGCTCCACCCTTTCCCCATTCTGTCCTTTCCTACAAAGTCAAAACTTCCAGCAGCCCCTGGAATTTTCCCGGGGACTCAGTAATGATGACGGGCAGACAAGCCTATGGCCCTTGGCAGAGTAGGTAAAGGAAGCAAAGCTGGAAGACACAAGATTTGTTTGATGACTTGTCTGCATAATTCCTCTCCTGTTGCAATGTGCAAATCTTTACTTACATTATATTAAAAAAGCCACTAAAAAATCATCAGAAATGTTTATCACAGCCTAACCCCACCGCCTATGCATTGCTCCCAAGAAAGCTAATTAAGCTCCTTTGCTATTACAGTTATGTGCTTCTGAGGGCTTGTTATGACAAGGAAAAATAAGGAAGCCAGGGTTCCTCTGAGTTGTAAGCATCCAAGTCAAAACATGCTGTTTGCCTTGCCCTTCCACACTCCCCCAGTTAGGCCTCTGGGCTGGCTTTGCCTGCTGCATTTGTGTGTGCATGCGCTCATCTGTCTTCAGCCACGGCATACCCAGCTCCAACTCAGTGCCAGATTCAGAGGTGGGGTCTACCCTAGAGGAGCTCAGTTTGCAGAAGAAAGAGACAAACACAAATCATTTCCCATAAGCTAAAAAAAGTGCTATCTCAATCCCTATTGCCACCTTTCCCACTAGGATTTCCACTCTGTACCATAGGTGGGGGTAGAGGGACAGACCAGATCCAGATGGAAAACCTTATACCTTCTCCTAACAAGTCCACATGTCCTACCCCAGGCAACAGAAGTTTCCATATGACTTGGGCACTGCAGGGGAAGGGGTATCTTGCTCAGTCCTTCCAGCAGCTTCAGTTCCACGTATGTTCAGGGAAATCCCTTAGAGGGGACCTTCTGGGGTTCTACTACTATACACCCAATCACATTACTGAGAATCACTCTTTGCCCCCAGGATTTCAGGCAATGGGACACAGCCACTCTGACTTTCATCTTTATCCAGCTCAAAGTATATAGTAATAGAGCGAGTCTGCCCCCATCATCTTTCCCGAGTGCCCAGTAAACATCCAGGGGCTGCTGAAAGAGTTCCACCCTTGTAGGAAGGATGGACAGAATCAGGGCAGGGAGGGGTCTCAGATGGTGAAGCTATACTTTTTTTTTTTTAAAGACTTATTTATTTATGCACACAAGCACTGGGGTACAGGCCAGAGGTAGGGGGGTGAGAGGATTCACCACAGAGAGTGGGGAGCAGAACAGGCAGATCAACAGAAGTACACTGCTGAGGGAAGCAGCGGGCACAGCAGGAGAGGTCTGCTGCACCATGTGGGTCCCCTTCCTGGCCGGCGGCAGGGATCGAACTCGTGCTGCAGTGGCTGAGGTTTGCTTCATAGTGCGTTGCTTAATCCACTGTGCCACCAGGGAGGCCCAAGAAGCTATACTCTTATGGCAAGTAGAAAGGCCCATAGTCCCTGAGGCCTCTGCCACAATAGATGATTTCAATCCCATCAAATTTAAATCCCACTTATGTTCGGTACCATTGAGCCCTAGGACAAGGATAATACCAAGCTAGAACCCATGTATGCAGCAGAAACCAAGATCGCTGAACCTACTCTAACCTCACAGAGTTTGCACTCTCCAGATCTGCTTGTGCCTGGCTCCACTCAAGCAGGCCCTGACCTGGAGGGCTTGGCTTCTGGCCCTCAGTGCATGACCTCTGTTCCATTCCCCAGCAGTGGATATGGCCAAAGCACCACCAGGCCAAGCAGTGAAGGCTGAAGTCACATTTACGCATCAGAGTTGTCTGAGGAAAGCCCTCCCTGGTCCACCAGGTTCTGGACTGGGTGGCAACAGGTATGGCTTGGGCAGCAACATCCGGGTTACCATGCTATTTAAATACTAATAATCCCTCCAGCTGGGAGACCTGGCATGGGCTTCAGCTTCCTGGGAAGGTGGTCTCTCTGACAAGGAGATGACAGTACAGACTGTGGAGTTCCTAGTAAGGCTGGAGAAAGAAGGCACCCTCCACTTTCCACCAAAGTAGAAAACTTGTATGTTCAGATGAACCTGGTCCTGTCCTAAACTTCACTGACTGCACCCAAGCACGCCCCCATTCTCTGACCTGCTTCCCAGGTCTCGTTGGGGCTCAGAGGGTGAACGTGACCTTCTCCTGGCCCTGCCTGGCCAGTAGTAAACTGATGCTGGGGCCCAGGGTGACACAGAGGGAGACACAGAGGTTGCTGAGTTGGAGCCATTGGGATCACAGTGAGTGACTCCTCAGTGCCTCTACTTTGCACTCAAATCTCTGTATTGGACACAAGAAGGCAGAGATGCCTCCCCTCTCTCCTGCACTTTCCCCACACACACCGTGTGTTCCTGAAACAAGAGTGACCTTTCATGCCCGTCAGTAGCCACCAACCCCAGCTCCAGTCCAACAAGGCTTGTGTTCTGAGAGTCAGTTCATCCGAGACAAAGCTGGTCACCTTCCCCCAGGCACACCCAGCGACAATCTGTTGCCACCTGCCAGCTGGGGATCCCACCCCTGTTGCCATAGCTAGGCCTTCCACCTTTGTCTCCCTTTTGCAAGAGAGGTGCTGGAGGAAGCTGAATGAACCCTAGAAAGGGAGCAGCTATTTTGACAAGTCTCAGATTTGGCCTTTGTCCCCTAATGCCTGAGGCTGTGATGTGGTGAGGACAGAGGGCAACAGGTACCCTCAGTCTTGGCCCTGAGAGTCCTGGCCAGCTGCCAACTAGATGTCCCCTGCCATCGGAGGTGTGTGCCCAAAGCTGTGGGGACAACTTTGGTCAACGAGTTCGTTGGGGCTTTAGGGTGCCCAAGATCAACTGCTGGGGCCTCCCTGATGGCACAAAAGGTTAAGCACCGCCCTATGAAGCATCCTAAGCCACTGCGGTATGTTTGATCCCCGGCCAGAGAGCTGACCCACATGGCGCAGCAGACCTCTCCTGCCTCACCCGCTGCTCCCCTCAGCAGTGTGTTTCAGGCAATCTGCCTGTTCTGTTCCCCACTCTGTCTGGTGAATCCTCCCACCCACCAACACCCCCACATCCCCTACACCCCCACAACCTACACCTCTGGCCTGTACTGCAGTTCTGAGAAAAAAAAAAAAAAAGTTAACTGCTGCCCCTGCCCATCTGCTTCAGTGCCAAATGTGCTCCCTCTGGGGCACAGACTAGAGGGACCGCCAATCAGGCAACTGGAGACATCTTCCATCTGGGGCCCTCCCAGACCCCGTAGCATTTTTTTAGGTCGTGAAATCAGAAGCTCTCAGGCCGGGAAGCGGAGACTCAGAGTGCTTAGGACGAAGGCCGAGCCCTAAAGGGCGAGGGCCGCCACCGGAAGAAGCCTGCAGACACACGAAAGTGAAGGGGAGGGAGTGCACACAGAAAGGGTCCTAGTTTGTTCAAGTAACACACATCTGAATTTTAAGTTTGAGGGTGGGGCCCCAGGAGAAGTTACCCAGAAGCCTGGGCCCCATACTCGCCCGGAGCTCCTATCACTGCGAACAGGATCCGAACCCCAGTTTAGGCTCGCCCCTATGCCCTCAGGAACTGTGCCACGGTGGCTAAAGGAACGACCTATCCAGTTATACCTTCAGGGTGAGGCCTAACTCGGAGCAGTTCCCGGCGGCCAGCCCGAAGGTCTCAGAGCCGCCCACTGCCACTCAGCCACGCCAGCCTTAGGCCTTAGTCCAATCCCCAGCGGTCTCAGCTTCTGCTCTAGGCAAGGTTCCACCCCATCCCTGGGAGCCTTGACCCCGCCCACCCTGGCCTCACCCAGGTCTAACTCCGCCCACATGCCGACTCGCCAGCCCCGCCCACCACTGGCAGGCAGACTTGCTCTGGCCTCTGGCGCCACCTTCTGGGAACCTGTGGGCATTGTCCTTCCATTAGGCCTAGAACTGCGCACTGCAATTCTCTGCCAGGTTTTTACCTGACACTTTGAACCACTGCCAAGGTTGGGTGCCGCCCAGAAACTACCCAGAAGCACTATCTTGGCCCCAAGGAGCCTTCTACAGGACATGAACAGACCAACTTTACTCCACCCTAGCTGAGATTCCAGGATCACCTCCAACCAAAGTTGGGGGCAGTGGAGTTTGTGAGGGGCCCCACAAATGGCCAGGTCTCTCTGGGGGTACTAGCACAGGCTACCCTCAGACTTCCCTCCTGCAGGATTACCTTATTCCCATCAGATGGGACCCCCCCCTTTGAGTCTCTTGTATTATCTTTTCCTCTGGGTCTTCTAGGGTCCCCATAAAGGAAATGGTACATCCCCAGTGAGGGCTTCAAGTAATACTTTTGCTCTGCAATATAGAAAACAGCTTACAACCAGAAATAAACCTAGTGTTTGGTTCCACACTTTGGACTGAACCTGCCTGGCACTAGCCATAATCTGGCCCTTGCCCTGTCTGCATTTCCAGACACCTTGGATAGCGATTGAGGATAGTGATTTAGACTATTAAGCACAGCAGAAAAAGAGTAAATTAGTCAGTTTGTACTTTTAAGATATGACAATATAGAGAGGAGTAAAGTTCACTCACAAAGACGTGTCTGTGGAGCTATAAAGGGCCTCTCCTAGGAACTTTTTCAGCGTGTTGCAAACAAGGCCAGGAAGCACTGCCTGAGGAGTTGATCCTCACCGAACTAGTGGTATTCTAGAGGGCTTGGCTGGCCAGGAGTTTCTAGACACCCCAATATCATCTCCTTCTTTTTTTTTTTTTAAGATTTATTTATTTATGCATACAAGCACTGGGGGACAGGCCAGAGGTGTGGGGGTGGTGACAGAATCCACCAGACAGAGCAGGATGCAGAACAGGCAGATCGACAGAAACACACTGCTGAGGGGAGCAGCGGGCGAGGCAGGAGAGGTCTGCCACGCCATGTGGGTCCCCTTCCTGGCCGGCGGCAGGGATCGAACTCATGCTGCAGTGGCTGCGGTTTGCTTCATAGTGCGTTGCCTAACCCACTGCGCCACCAGGGCGGGCCCTATCATCCCCTTCTATCTACAGGCAGACACAATGGGGGTGATTCATCCTAATTCCACCCCACCCCATGCCTGCACCATTACCTAGGGTATCTCAGAACCCCTTGGATAGGATCGCTGTGCCCACCTCATCCAGTAACGCCCTGGATGAGAGGCGGATAGGAAGAGACTCAAGATTCGTCCGGACCTGAAAGCTCCCTTTCTTCCTCTCCCACAGTGTCCCTTTCTTTCTGCCCCTTCCTTCCACCACCCTCTCTCCAGATCAAAAGACCTTAGCAGTATCCACTCCACCAAAGAAGTCGGAGACAAGGTAAGAGTGCTGGGGGCAAAGGTATCAGAGATCCTGAGGAGAGCAGGGCAGAGCAGAGGCCGGGGCCCACGTGGCTTCTCTTCCTCCTGCCCTACTGATCGCCATTACTACTCTGTTGAAATTGAGGATCCCTTTATGCACGGTCAGGACAGTAAGTTCATGTGTAACCCAGTAGCTTCAGGTTAAACTGTAAGCAGAAGTTCCTGGGCTTAAGAAATCAAGAGTGGGCCTCCCCTGGTGGCGCAGTGGGTTAAGCAGCGCACTATGAAGCAAACTGCAGCCACTTGCAGCACGAGTTCGATCCCTGCTGCCGGCCAGGGAGGGGGACCCACATGGCGCAGCAGACCTCTCC
>JAGFMF010011397.1:14264291-14279077 GCA_019455555.1 Galemys pyrenaicus
AGGATCAAGGAAAGGAATAAGAACAATAATAATAATAATAACAATAAAGACACAAAAACCAAAAATGAAAAGACAAGGACAAATTGGGGACACTTGGTGTGGAGGGAAGAGAGGGAGCGTTGAGGGCAGACGGCAGCACGGGGGACTGAGGTGATGGTGCACTGGGGTGATGGTGACGGGGATTACAACTGATGTCAAATATATATAAATTAAAAAAAAAGAAAGCATTGTCTCCTGCTGCCCCTGACATGGGCAGGCATTTCTCCCTGCACAAGGCGGACAGATTTTGATAATCCAAAACCTTCTGTAGGCACTGAAGCTGTCCTCATTCCCTCTATCAGCCCATAAACATTTGAGAGCCATATATGTGATGGGAGTCAAACAAGCAGATTAACACCAAACAAGAATTCCAAATATAAAAGTTTGCTAAGAGGATCAACATAGTATATTATGGGAAAGTTGCTCCTGTCAGGATCGCAGAAAGAACTCCAAAGCTCCAGGTGATGTAAAGTTGAGTCTGAAACAGGTGGCTTTACCCATGCTGAAAAGAACAAAAAAGCCAGAGGTCTGGGGTGGGCCCTGAGCAAGCCATGTTAGTGGGGAGAAAGAGGCCAGTGTAGCTGGGACATTGCACGCAAAGGGAAAAGGGAGACAGAGGAGGGCAGAAGCCAGCTCACATGGGGCTTGACCCTACTCACAGTTTGATAACGGGGTGGTTTTTAGCAGATTTAAAAGACAACGCTGTCTCTTGCCTCAGTATGGAGAACAGACTAAGGGGGTCAAGAACAGAGGTGGGAGGGCCTCCCTGGTGGGCGCAGTGGGTTAAGCAACGCACTGTGAAGCGAACCGCAGCCACTGCAGCACGAGTTCGATCCCTGCTGCCGGCCAGGAAGGGATCCCACATGGCACAGCAGACCTCTCCTGCTGTGCCTGCTGCTCCCCTCAGCAGTGTGTTTCTGTCAGTCTGCCTGTTCTGCTCCCTGCTCTCTGTGGTGAATCCTCTCACCCCCCCACACCTCTGGCCTGTACCCCAGTGCTTGTATGCATAAATAAATAAATCTTTAAAAAAAATAATAAAGAAAATTATTATGGAGTTTACTGAATGATTTTTCCTTCCCTATTTTATAATGTACATTTATACATCATTATTATAAAGGGGGTGCTTTAATATAAAGACTTAGCAATCCTATGCTATGGATGAAGAAACCAAAGCTTCAGGAATGAGGTAAGGCTTTCTGATCTGACTTCCCACTCCACACAACCTCAAGAGTCACTATATCTCCATCTATTTTTCTATAAGCTGACCAGTTAGCTACAAAAGTCTGCTTCCTACAGATAAATGTGCTCAAATAAAGCCCTGTTTTCCCAGTAAAATCTCTTTACTTCCCTAGGGAATAAGCCCATGAAATGTCTCCCTGCCAGATATAACAAATATCCATCTCACAATATCAATTTAAGGCATCTCTGGTCAACACTAATCCATGTAAAACATGCCAAAGGCCACTGGAACAAGAGCAACCACTGCAGGGTTTGGATATTCAGAAGATGAAATATGGAATTGGGCAAGAAATGTACCTCCCAAACTACTAGTCTTCATGTAGTGGTCATACAGGCTGGGGTATTTTGAAAATTATGTGGAAATCGTTCCAACACTCTGCAACTGGAAAGAGGTCTGTGGAAGTGAATCAGGGATCCTCTGAGATGACATCACCACCCTGAGAATAAGCCATGACCTAAAGAGAAGCCAACGGAAAAAAAGCAGGCAACACAGGAAAGGTACAGGTAAGGTGTGGGTTCACCAAGATTCAAGGCAAAGGGACACAGATCTACCTTTTTTTTTTTTTTAAGATTTATTTATTTATGCATACAAGCACTGGGGTACAGGCCAGAGGTGTTGGGGAGGGGGGGTGAGAGGATTCACCACAGAGAGCGGGGAGCAGAACAGGCAAATCAACAGAACTACACTGCTGAGGGAAGCAGCGGGCACAGTAGGAGAGGTCTGCCGCACCATGTGGGATCCCTCCCTGGCCGGCAGCAGGGATTGAACTCGGCAGCAGGGATCGAACTCGTGCTGCAGTGGCTGCGGTTTGCTTCATAGTGCGTTGCTTAACCCACTGTACCACCAGGGAGGCCCGATCTACCTTTTTTTAAAGATTTATTTATTTATGCATACAAAAGCTGGGGTACAGCCCAGAGTCACAGGAGGTGAGAGGATTCACCAGAGACAGAGCAGGGAGCAGAACAGGCAGATCGACCAAAACATACTGCTGAGGGGAGCAGCAGGCAAGGCAGAAGAGGTCTACTGTGCCCTGTGGGTCCCCTCCCTGGCCGAGGATTGAACTCGCACTGTTGTGCCGCGGATACCTCACAATGCAGCGCTCAAACTGCTGTACCACCAGGGAGAGGCCCAGACCTACCTTTCAATTGCAAGAATGGTTTAGAATTTGTGACCATTTCTAATCCATATGCCTGAGGTTTGTATATCAGTAAGGGGCAAGTTAGTAAGGACCCACCCGAGACTTTATGTGCTTTAACCAGTGGAGGAGTACAATGAAAGTCACTGTGCAAAGTCCAGGCCTTAGTAAAACAGAACTTTCCACTTTCTGTTTTATGGAATACCATTTCTTGGAACCCAGCTATTGTGCTATAAGGGAACCGAAACAGGGACTCCCTGGTGGTGCAGAGGTTAAAGTCTCAGCGATATCAAGCTATCACCAGACACTGTGGCACAAATTTGATCCCAAGACAGGGAGCTGACCATCATGGCGCAGCAGATCTCTCCTGCCTCGCCCGCTGCTCTCCTCAGCAGTGTATTTCAGCAGATCCACCTGTTCTGCTCCCTACTCTGTCTCTGGTAAATCCTCTTACCTTCTGTACCTCTGGCCTACACCCTAGTTCTCATATGCATAAATAAATATCTTAAAAATAAAAATAAAAAACAAGTGAATCCAGGGCCCGCCCTGGTGGCGCAGTGGGTTAAGCAATGCACTATGAAGCAAACTGCAGCCACTGCAGCATGAGTTCGAACCCTGCCGCCGGCCAGGAAGGTGACCCACATGGCATAGCAGACCTCTCCTGCCTCGTCCACTGCTCCCCTCAGCAGTGTGTTTCTGTCAATCTGCCTGTTCTGTGTCCTGCTCTGTCTGGTGGATTCTCTCACCAAAAGAAGATGGAGCAAGGCTAATTTTGGTTGTTAAGTGAACAAACACATGAGTGAACAAAGATGACCAATAGGGCAATACTCCCATACTTATTTATATCTTATTTTAAAATAAGGTTCAGAACATTTAAAAGTTCCTACTACTTTGGCTTAATCCCATGGTTTATGAAAGGTGGCTTTTTCCTATAAATCAAATTCATAACTTGATGACCAAGAACTTCACCACAGTATGGACATAAACCCTTTTTTGAAAGTGACCCCTGGGCCTCCCTGGTGAAGCAAGGGGTTAAGTCTCAGCACTATGAAGCTATCCCCAGCCACTGCAACACAAGTTCCATCCCCAGCCAGGGAGCTGACCCACGTGGCACAGCAGACCTCTCCTGTCTTGCCCACTGCTCCCCTCAGCAGTGTATTTCAGTCTACCCGTCTGTTCTGCTCCTCACTCTGTCTCTGGTGAATCCTCTCATCTCTAGCACCTCTGACCTACACCCCAGTTCTTGTATGCATGAATAAATAACATCTTTAAAAATAAGTAAATATGACACCCTGAAAATGGCACTAAAATAAAGGCCTATGATGTTATTCTGAGATACACGGGAGGTCTCTTGTGAATATCAGTAGCTACCCTTCTCTTATGGGACAATTAGCAAAGGTCCTAAAGAACTGTATTCAAAATTGCTGGAGTTTATAATTGAAAAACTAAAATCGAAACTTAAATGAAAGATGATAATTCTTCCTCATTTACGCTTTATATCCAAATCTCACCTTGATGACTTCTCCATTGGATGCAAGTAAGTCTGTTGGAATGGTCACTCGAAATGAGCGTCCGACGACAGCTGTGCCATCAGGAATGCCAACCACCGTGGGAACAGCCTCGTGGAGGTCTGACAACACCGAGTGCATAGATGCCTCAAGCTGGTTCTCCCAGTCCCTGATGGCCTCTGAAGGTTCGCTGGGCCAACGGGACTGAGCCATGGCCACGGTGAGCAGAAGGAGAAAGGTCCTCCCCCAAAGTGGGAGCAGCAGTGAGAGGCCCTCAGACATCCTCATCGTGGGCAGTCTGCTAAGTCGATGGTCTCACTAAGAAAGGAAGCAAGTGATGTAGTCCCACAGCTGGGTCCTCACCCTCTGCACACTTGCTCCATCCCAAAGCACCCAAGCCTGAAAAAGAAGAAGAGGAGACTCAAACTTCAGCAACATCCATGGTTTCAAAGTTGTGCACAAGCAGTAATTACTCCCTAAGTGTTCCTGCCAAAATTATCTATCTGATTTGGACCAAGTGTCAGCCTGTACTGTCCAGTACAGTGTCACCAGCTTCATGTGACTACTGAGTACTGGAAATGTGGCTAGCCCATTAAGTGAATTATACACTGCATTTTGGAAACTAAGTACAAAAAACAAAGTAAAATACCTATGAATACTTTTAAAATATTGATTATATATTGAAATAATGCTTTTGGACACAATAAGATATTAGCATACATATCAATAAATGATTTATAAATACATTAAATGTCAATTGAAATTGTCTGCATTTTTTTTTTAAAGAATTTATTTATTTATGCAGACAAGAGCTGGGGTACAGGCCAGAGGTGTGAGGGGTGAGAGGATTCACCAGAGACAGAGTAGGGAACAGAACAGGCAGACTGACTAAAATACACTGGTGAGGAGAGCAGCGGGCGAGGCAGGAGAGGTCTGCTGCATCATGTGGGTAGCCTCCCTGGCCGGGGATCAAACTCATGTGGCAGTGGCTGCAGAAGCCCCACTGTGCAGCACTCAACCCCTTGTGCCACCAGGGAGGCCCCTGCTTTTTTTTTTTAATGTAGCTACCAGAAAATATAAATGATATGTGTTCACATACTCACTTGGACACACTGCTCTAGACCTAACTTCTAGTTTTCAGGAAATACAAGGGTCATGAAGAGATCAGACAAATTTAGACAATAGGTCTGATCTGTCCAAATGGCAATACCCCTAAGCACAAAGGGACTGTTACAAATTTAGAATCAGGGGCCTCCCTGGTGGTGCAGCGGGTTGAGCGCCACACTGTGGAGCTTCCGCAGTCACTGCAGCACGAGTCTGATCCCCGGCCAGGGAGGGGACCCACATGGCACAGCAGACCTCTCCTGTCTGCTCTCCTCATCAGTGTGTTTAGTTCATCTGCCTGTTCTGCTCCCCACTCTGTCTCTGGTGAATCCTCCCACCTCTTGCACCTCTGGCATGTACCCCAGTTCTTGTGTGCATAAATAATAAATCTTAAAAACAAAAACAAATTTAGAATCATCAACTAGATGCAGTGTGTGTATATTGACTGGATCCTGCATTTGCTTTAAACACACACACACAACCATCACAATTCCAAAAGATTAATTAGGGAATTTTGCATATGGGCTAGACATAAGTGTCTTTGTTACTTTTCTTAGGTGAGATGGTGGTGGTGTGACTCTGGAAGAGAATAACAACAATTTGAGTATTTAGGAAGTTACCAAAAATTCTGCAACTCACTTTGAAATGGTTCAAGGGAAAGAAATGCATGTAAGTATAGTGATAAAGCAATGTAGCAAATATAGCATCCATTAAGTACTAAAAATACTTTTGAAAAGAGTGAAAAAACAAATACTTGCAAGAAAAGTGCAGCATGTGTCCACTCCTCACACTCCAAGCACAGGACTTGTTTATTACACACAAGTGTAATTATATGCAAACTCCATACCAGTGAACAAAATATTTGGCATCTCCTGTCCCCTAACCCCACAGAATTAGAACCCTGCATCTTGCCCCTCTCTTTCCACTCTAGTATCAGGCATTCCTGATACTAGGTTCCCATTCTAGAAAAGGTTTAAGCCCTGCCCTGAGCCAAACTGTTGAGGGGCCAAATTATTACTTTTTTTTTTTTAACCTGAGCAATGCACGGTAAATAAAACCAAAATTGCTAAAGAAAAAGAACGTCAGTGAAAAGGGTAGTGTATTCTAAAGTCAATGTAAATTCAAACCAATTCCCACAGGACTTTTTTTTTTTTTTTTTGCTATTGACTGCTATTCCTGTTCTTATTTTTTTTAACTAAAAATTATGAGACAAAGCTAAAACCCCAAAAAGTAAAACAATTTTGAAAGCTGGAAGTTCAATCCTAGCAAACAAGAACTTACAAAATTACTGTAATTAACAGAATAGACAGTGGACTGTAGAACCAAAGTGAGAGCCCAAAACAGGCTAACAAAAGAGCTGTTCAAAAACACTGGGCTAAGTTGCCATCTATGTAGAAAAACAAATGCAAAGAGGTTCCTCCTTCACTTCTCACAAGATAAATCCCAAATGAATCACAAGTGTAAAAAAAAGAATCACAACTTAATTTTTTTTTAGAATATAGCAGAGTGCCAGAATAAAGGATTTAATATTAAAAAGACATTAAAAAAACATAAAAGGAAAAGACATCTAGACTTCTACTAGTTGGAGTAGTTGTATTTTCCCCTAGTTTCCCATTAAGTACTATGAAAAATTCTGGATACAATGTCTAAAATAAACATGAATAAAAAGTCAAGAGAAAGGGGCCTCCCTGGTGGCACACCGGGTTGAGCAACTCACTGTGAGGCAAACCTCAGCCACTGCAGCACAAGTTTGATCCCTGCTGCTGGCCAGGGAGGGGACCCACATGGTGCGGAAGACCTCTCCTGCCTCACCCGCTGCTCCCCTCAGCAGTGTGTTTCAGTCTGCCTGTTCTGCTCCCCACTCTGTCTCTGGTGAATCCTCTCACCTCCCATGACTCTGGCCTGTACCCCAGCTCTTGTATGCATAAATAAATCTTTAAAAAGAAAAAAAAGTCAAGAGAAGGTAGATCAGCTAAGGACCCCAGGACTCAAGGAGGACACAGAGGTGAATACCTGCGTTTTCTTTTTGCTTCATATACTTCAAAATTAGAGCTGAAGTTGACAACCCAGAAATGCCAACAGATGAGATGAAAAAGTTCCCAACTAAAGTTTGCTCTCACTATCCAAAGGAGCCGAAGAGGGTAGCCTAACAGGACAGAAGATGTTTAGACAATAACAGTTCTATTCTAGCCAAACACCACAGATAAGCTGTGGACCCAGTCCCGCCGATGCTGACAAAGACCAAGTGAGGGTTAGACTTCCACCTGAGGCTTCCTTCATATTAAGGCATCTTTAATATTCCCAATGGAGTAGTGTCAGATAAGGTCAAGTAGGAAATGTAGAGGTTACCTCAACATTTACCTCCAGTGTTTTTGTACTTCGGGTGGTAATAGTCTCCTCAGACCTCTAACTCAAAAAGTTTTCTTTGAACGCTTCTGTTTGTTTTTTTTTATATCTCCCATTTTAATTATATGCTTTTATATCCCTTTTATATTTTATCACCTTTTTAAAAAAATTTCTAGGTCTTTGTTTTATACATCTTAAATTATAACTTTAGCATTTTCTCTAGTGTTACACTGTGCTTGCTTTATTGACCTTTTCCATTCTTTTTTTTTTAGGAATCTTTTTTTTTGCATTATATGACTGTGATTCTTTTTTTTTTTTTCAAAGATTTATTTATTTATGCATACAAGCACTGGGGTACAGGCCAGAGGTGTGGGGGGGTGAGAGGATTCACCACAGAGAGCAGGGAGCAGAACAGGCAGATAAACGAAACACACTGCTGAGGGGAGCAGCGGGCGAGGCAGGAGAGGTCTGCTGTGCCATGTGGGTCCCCTCCCTGGCCGGCAGCAGGGCTCGAACTCGTGCTGCAGTGGCTGCGGTTTGCTTCACAGTGCGCTGCTTAACCCACTGCGCCACCAGGGAGGGCCCGACCTTTTCCATTCTTATACATTTAACTCATTTAATAAATGGCTCAGCTGAACCATCACCCCCACAAGACTGTAACTTGAGAAGGACAGGGACGCTGTTGCAGCCATTGATGTATGCCAAAGCACACAGTATCAGACACACGCCTAATGAATGAATGGCACGGATACAAGACTTTTAGTTTCTTCCTGTGTCTTTACTCTTTAAGTTTACTAGCTTTTCTAGTTAATTAGATTCAGATGATCTTTTACATTTCTCATCTCATTCTCCATTTTAAAATTCTCAGCTTATTTCAAACAGCAACACTACGAGACACACCCTGTGCTACCAGGAACATAAGCTCAGTCTGCTATCTGTGGGCACATGACGACATGGGGTATCTGTTTCATGGGCATGACTAAGTGCTCTGCATTTAGCAAGGAGGCAATGTCCAGGGCAGAACTCCAACTGCTATGTGTTGGCTTTCTATGCTCTGGGGAGAAAAGAGCTTTTTGCAACTTGGCAAAAAACAGCCTCCTGTCTTTCCGAAGCTGGCTTCCTATAAGCAAGAGTCTCCCCATGCTAGGAATTTGGCAGGCTGCATTCACACACCTATATTAGGACATTCCTCTGGAAGGTTTTACAGTCTCAATACTTACACACTTGATAATTCAGAGATAGAGGCATTGCATAGATCCTCCCCATTTTCCAGCGACCAAAGCCCAAAGAACCAACCACTCAACCACTGTCTACAAAGAGCCTGTGACCTGAACATGGTGGTAGATGGTGCTCAGAAACCATAGAAAGACTGTGGCCAGCTCACCCAGTGTTCCTGACATAGTCACTCATTTCCACACTGCACACACACACACTCACATTATACCTCTAGGAAGTATGAGAGTAGGCTAAGGATAGAAATAAGCTGAACTCACCAAGGTCTGGCTAATGGAAACTACAGAATAGGTAGTGGAAACAATTATCTCCATTCCTCTGTGCCAGCACTTAGCACCAGTGAGCACCACTAAGTCTTTGTTCAGCACTACCCCAGGCCCCTGCGATGTCCAACCCTGTCAAGAATAACTGCTGCAGAACCTAAGTGAACACATGTCCAACAGCCATGGCATACAGTGTGAAAAATGGCTACCAGGCAGTTCCACTCTTCAGTCCTGGATATTCCACCCTGAGGCTGCAGAGGGCTGGGGGAACCTAAAAGTGCTGGAGCCTACAAAGGCTGGATACCACACTGCCTACTGGGATCTTACGGTCCCAGAGCAGCCACCAGGCAGCCCTCACCCTCCACTTTCAGTAACAGCCTGCCACAAGAGCCACCAGCACCAGGAAAGAAAGTCCATCAGTACCCTAGATACCCCTCTCTCACCCCTCCCTGGGCCAGATATACATTCAGCAGCTAACAGTACAAATGAGGCAGCACTTCCACAAAAAGCTGCTTGGAGATAAAGAAGGAAGAACTAGACATCTTACAGGTACCAAACAATGAAAGGACAGTCTGGGATATGAAGCTCTGAGAGCCCCAGATGCTACAACTCACTTCAGGAAGTGCCCTTACCCAAGGGAACCATAGTTAGATGGGAGTGAACCCGCAATTCCTGCATGTACCAATGGCAATGCCAATGCTTACTTTCTCCAACTGTGACGCTGGGATTGTTCAGTAAATACACAAAAGTGAAAACTCAAGGTTTCCAGCTGTGCCTAAAAGGAGGCATCTTTTGTAAATCAAGATACATAAAAGCCTTCCTAGGGGCCTCCCTCTGATGGCGCAAAGTTAAGCCCACACTATGAAGCATCAAAAGCATCTGCAGCCACTGCAGCACGAGTTCAATCCCCAAGTTTGAGTTCAATCCCCAAGTTCGATCCTGGCTAGAGAGGGGACTCACATGGCACAGCAGACTACTCCTGTCTTGCTCGCTGCTCCCCTCAGCAGTATGCTTCAGTCAATCTGCCTGTTCTGCTCCCCACTCTGTCTCTGGTGAGTCCTCTCACCCCCCACACTTCTGGCCTGTACCCCAGGATGCATAAATAAATCTTTTTTTTTTTTTTTAAAGCCTCCTAGAGGCAGGTGTATTTGAAGTTTACCAGTTAATTCAGCAGGGACACAACTAAGGAAAAGGTATTGTACAGTGATGGCTCAGAATCTCAAGCATCCCAGTCAGAACTGGCCTAGAATCTTCCTGGTTCTTCTCATCACCAGTACTAATCCCCATCTATACTGGACTGAAGTATGTGTCTCATGAGAGGGTCAGGGGAAGGATTCATGCCCATGAGTCACAATGTCTTATGACCCTACTACTCTAGCCAGATAGCCTTGGGCTCCTAGCAATTAGAAGGGATTCCTCTGGAATCCCAGCCCTAGAAGAGAGGTAGCTCTGTTCCACTCAGCCTGCCTCGCCAGATCAAATTAGTGTCCCTCTCACACAGGAGGCTCAGTCAATAAATGCCTTCCACTAAGTAAATGTGAGGAGCAAATTCATACATGGTATGAACGCAATCCAACTCAGAATCAATAATGTTCCCTCATAAGCAGAAAATCCACAGAGAAAAGAAAGAATCTTAACTAAAAACTGAAGGAAGAGCTTTCTGCTAGTTTCCACTTTCTAAGAATGAAGGAAAAGTGTGATTCAAGCTGCACAAAAATGACACGGAGGCAGCACCCCCTATTCTCCAATAGCTATGTTACCTAAAAATAGTACTTAAAGCTGTCAAATTTCTACCATTCACTATGGCAAGTAAAACATTTAAGGAAAATGGAATTTTCTTTTAAAAAACAATGTGCCCCACATTGGGGGGGGGGGGTCGAACTCATGCTGCAGCGGCTGCACATAGCTTCACGGTGCTGCAACTAAACCCTCTGCGCCACCAGGGAGGCCCAGAAAAGCTATTTTGAACATTTTTCTCACTTGAAAACTCTTACAAACTCTCAGTTATCACAGATATCAAAAGCAGAGGTCCACGAAGAGCAGCAGTTTCTGCTGAAGGTGGTTTAGTTTTTTAAATGAAAACAGGAAGGAAGCAAGGGTTCAATACTTGGGTACACACTCAAGTGCACTTCAGAAAGAAGACAGACACAGTTCAAAACCCAGGGCTGAAAAGTCACTCTACTGAACTGTGGTTTTTAATCTGGGTAGATTTTTAACATCTCATGGGTTCACTGAAAAACTATTCCTTCTACACTTCACCGAACTCCACATGCTGCTGTTAAACATTACTTACTACTAAACAAGTCACCTAAAGTGGCTAAGACGGTAAACTGTCTTTTGCCACATTTCAAAAATGTAATGCTAAAAATGGCAAATTTTGTTGTGTTAATATTACAATTATAATAAATACTACAAAGCAAAAACACTACTTGGTCATACCAATTAGACTTAAGGAAAAAACAGGAGGCTCAAGTCTAGTCTTTTAATCACAAATGCCCAAGCAGCATACTGAGGACAAAAAATGTAAAATGAGCTAAAAGACAAGGACCAAGCTCTAACTGTCCATTTGGCTGCAGCAGCTGAACTGGGAAGAGGATCGGAGGTAGAGGGGTAAGTGCAGGAGGTGGGCAGACTCAGTAGAATCCAAACGGGAATGCATTACACCACAGCTGCATACCCGTGTGGCATCCAAGAACCTAATTAAAGCAAATTACAATTATCTCAAGACAGCCCAACAATAATTAACACTTCGGTGTATATTAACTGACTACCTATCTTGTGCTACGTGTGAAGCTTCATTTGCTATGCGTAGTCTTCCCAACTTTCAACCAAAAATACTCAAGATTTACATACATTACTAAATCATAAAACACAGAGGTAGTGAACTAAGTACTTATATATTATTAATATAAACAGATGTCTGCTAAGTAGATGTTTACTGGAAATTAAGTTGCCTTCTGAGTTGCCCCAAACCCCCTACCCATCTTAGTACAAAGGTAGGGCATTACGCTATGAGGGCAGGGTGTTAAGGTCAAAGCTAGACTCCAACAAAGGGCTGTCCAGAGAGGAAGGAAGGAGAAGAGATCCACAGCAGGGGTGTTAGAGGCTTATGGCCTTGTTGTTCTCTCCCCCATAGATGTACAGCACCAAAAAGGCACTCAGTATATCATAGTACAGGAAAAGGGTTTTACTAAATCCCCAAAATTATTCAGCAAGCACAAAAGCAGTTATCACCTGATTTCACACCTAGATGTTAAAAGCTGAACGGATAACCTTTTTCCATTATAAAAGATTAAAAATCGAGGCCTCCCTGGTGGCGCAAGGGGTTAAGTCACAGCACTATTACGCTGCACAGTCACTGCAGCATGAGCCACTGCAGCATGAGCTCGATCCCCAGCTGGAGGGCAGCTGACCCACATGGCGTGGCAGACCTCTCCTGTCTTACCCGCCTCTCCCTTAAGGCTATAGGCCTGTTGTGTTCCCCACTCTGTCTCTGGTGAATTTTCTCTTCCCCCACACCTGTACCCCAGTTCTTATATGCATAAATAAATAAATATTTTTTTTAAAAAAACTAAAAATAAAGATTTAAAGGTTAAAAAGTGCTATCGGTGCAAACAAACATGCTCACCTGACTTCAATGAATTGAGTTTAGAGAGTATGCTGACTGTTGATCTTCTTGACCTGATTGGCTAATCAGACTCTGAAATAGAAGAGTGAGAAGTGTCCAGGTGGCCTCAGCCACCTCTCAGCTCCCTACTCAGGTTGGCCCTGCCTCTCCATATAGGCCTGAGAACCCAACAGGGGTGTCTGAGACCCAGGTGACCTTGCACATCACTGTAAAGGTGTTACCCATCATAGCTAGTGTTCATCTATGCAATACTTCGATCTTCAGCATTTAAAGCAGTGACCTGCTTTTGGCCACAGTCTGATTTTTGGCCACATTCTTAAAGCTCAACCATCAAGAACATTTCAATCATACCAGAAATTGTCAGCGATCAACAAACCTTGTTTATAAAAAGACAAGACACAACTAGCACCCACTCCCTTTGCTCAGGCTTTCTTGCTAGCAGAATTCCTTCCCTCCCACATACAACTTGGTCTAATTGGCTCTTCTACCCACCTCAGTCTTGCCACAGCTACAAAATCTAAATTATTGCAAACTTCTCTGCTAAGTTTTTTAGTGGTTTCCAAAGGCTGGAGCAAAACTGTCAGAAGATGGACTCACAAACTCTTAGAAACTGCTCCACAACACTACGCTCCACAATCAGACAGCGAAATGGCACACAGGTCAGCAACGCTGAGCAGGACAGGGAGTCTGCCACGCCTGCTTGGCATCAGGTTTGCCCAGCATAGCACCTGAAAGCCTCAGTTCCCAGTGGACTTGGTGAAGGCTCCTGGGCCAGGTCCCACCGGCTTGTGTGTTACTGATGCTGCACAAGCAGAGGACATAAGGCTGCTCCTTAAGAACCATGGCACGAATTTAAAGAAATGTTTCCAGTTCAGGTATGGCAACACTAAGAGAGAGAGAACCCATTACTCCCAAGTGTTCTCTTCAAAGCCACAGTGGATCCCCAGCCACTGTCCGCCAGTATAAATTTACACCATGGTCAACATAACGAGAAATCCTTAAAGATACCCTTGTCCTCACCTCCTGCTGCCCTACCACCTCTTTCTACAGGCTTTGATTGTCCCTTTAGCACAAAGGAAAAAGTACCTTTGCACACAATAGTAATTATTTGGAAATTCCTGTGTTTCAGAATCCAAGGATTAAAAATTAAAAGCAAAAATGGGTAGGGAAAGAAAAAAATGAAGAGAACCAAAAGGGTACAGCTATAATTTACAAATTCCCAAGGAGTGGGGGAAACCAGCAACTATGAAGTACTTTTCCATAGTGGCCACAATCTCCTAGGGTACAGGTGGTGTTTTCTTCTTCCAAACAGTATCAAGATCTCCTCAGTTTCCAAGCTAGGTCACTGTCAGGCATGGATGAACTCCCACAACCCAGGTGGACAGGAAACCTGCCAACCCAGTTTTATTCCTCACATGCTTTTTGTCATTTCCATGAATCTTCAACTGGCTTCTAAGGAGAGTGCACAGGAGGCTGCCCTTCACAGTCTCTATGTAAATCATTACTTGTGCTGGGAGCTAACTACTTAAAGGACATCCTCCTCTGTAAATGTAAAGTTTCTGTTTTACTGTATTAAACCAAATGCTCTGTAGCTTTAGGAATAAACCTAAGGCTTCCCTGGTGGTGCAAGGGGTTAAGCACCGCACTACGAAGCAGCTGCAGCCACTGTAGCACAAGTTCGATCCCGTCATGGAAGAGACACAATTGGCACAGCAGACCTCTCCTGTCTCACTTGGTGCTCCCCTCAGCAGTGTATTTCAGTAGCTCCACCTGTTCTGGTCTCCACTCTGTCTCTGGTGAACCTCCTATGCCGCCCCACACCTCTAGCCTGTACTCCAGTTCTTGTAAGCATAAATCTTTTCTTTTTTTTAAAAAAAGGGGGCCTCCACGGTGGTACAAGGGGTTAAGCACTGCACTATGAAGAATCCACGGCCACTGCAGCACGAGTTTGATCCCCTGCCAGGGAATAGCCCACATGGCGCAGCGGATCTTTCCTTCCTTGCCCACTGTGCCTCTCAGCACAGTGTTTCAGTTGATCTGCCTGTTCTGTGCCCCGCTCTGTCTCTGGTGAATCTTCTCACCACCACCCCACAACTCTGGCCTGTACCCCAGTTCTTGTATGCATAAATAAATCTTTTTAAAAATAAATTTAAAAATTCTTAAAGGGATAAACCTAATCAAGACTCAGCTACAGGGCCTCCCTGGTGGCGCAGTGGGTTAAGCAACGCACTATGAAGCAAACTGCAGCCACTGCAGCACGAGTTCAATCCCTGCTGCTGGCCGGGGAGGG
>JAGFMF010011397.1:14279127-14311055 GCA_019455555.1 Galemys pyrenaicus
CTCTCTGTGGTGAATCCTCTCACCCCCCCCACACCTCTGGCCTGTACCCCAGTGCTTGTATGCATAAATAAATAAATCTTTAAAAAAAAAAAAAAGACTCAGCTACACCCTCTTTGCCCTTATCTCAGGCAGGGATAAAGATGATACTGTGTGGGATTTCACAGGCTGGTGCTCCTAACAGACTGCCCCAACCCCTAGAGGCATGGGGACAGCCAGTGCCCTCCCGACTGATTACTTTCCGAGGAAAAGGACAAGAAGGCAGAGAAGTCACAGGCAAAAGAGAGAGTAAACTAAATGGACCTGTGATTCCATCTTCTCAGACCAAGCTGCTTTGTGATGTTTGATTGACAAAACAGGATTTGGCTCTGTCCTTACACTTGTCCCTCCATGTAATTATCCCTTGATTAAATCTCTGTATAGTGGAGAGGGGGATACAGAGATAAGACAGTCAGCGCAGCAACAAACAGGAATAGGGGAAAGCTCCCTCCACACCCTTGCCAAGTTGTTCATGAAAAGGCAGCAAGACATGCTGGGCTTGAGAAATTTCTTACCTGATTGAAAAAATCGCCACAAAAACCAGTCCTCTCTCTCCTTCTAGATCCCCCTGTCCACTACAATCCAAGCAGGTATACCAGCTTATGAACCACAGAACTAGAAGGGAAAGAAATAGGGAGTCATAGGCTCCCTGAAGATGCTTTTCATCCTAAGGAAGGGTACAGACCTCCAATCTTCTGCCAGCCTTTAGATCATTATCTGCTATATTCAGCAAATGCTTAGAGAAAATCCAAATTTCTTTGGGACAAAGAACTTAAAATATAACAAATTCACTAGTAATGCGTATCTGGAGAGCTGAGAGTCTTGTTTTTGCTTTGTAATCAAGCTCTCTTTATAAACTCACAATCCACAGAAACCTCAAAAAGTCACTCAGGTTCTTTACCTATAGAAGGTTAAGAAACAGGAAGTCACCCAGCACACTCCTGACACCGAAGTTTCCACTGCTCAAACCCAAGCTGTAAACTTGAGAAGCAGCTTCTGGAAGGGTACACCCTGTAAACAACTGCAACTAATTCAAAGAAAGCTAATTTAAAGTTTGCAAATATATTTTTCAGAGTACTTGCAATGCACCCAGGATCTCAGCTAAGGATTAAATGTGACACTGACAGTGGCAACAAGGCCGCAACCCCCATGGGCATCTAAGACTCAGTGAGTTCCTTGTCCAGGACCAGCGTGCGCCTGTCCGGTACTGGTTACTTGCTCATGACTCCACAGCTCAGAGTGTAGACCCTGGGCATCGAGGCTTGCAAATGGTTAGTGCATTTATTATGCTCCTGACTACATATAGCAGGTTTTAAAGAAATCCATTCCAAAACATTCTGAAGGACAGTGAACATGATCTAACTTCTTCAACCCCTCACCAAGCAAGCAGTGGGCCTGCTCAATAGACCTCAGGCACTCCTATCTTCTGGGCAAAGGACCTGCATTCCAAATTTCAGGACATCCGCTGATATAATGATCAACAGTAAATTTGGGTTTTTTGCCAAGAAGATTTTTTCTTATTTTATAAATCTGCCTGTTTTCAAAAACCTTGTCTTCTAGGGAAACAAGCAATGAAATAACTCTAGTGACAAAAACAGCCAAACAGCATGATCAGTGATAACTTGGAAAAATGGCAAATTAAATAATGACACTTGATGTTTGTTTTGCTCTTTGGACAAAAGTACCATAGAAATACCTACTATTTGCTGCTGCAATAATTTCGTTTTCCATAGGTACCCTGCTCTAACAAAAAAACACACAGTAAGAATTATAACTCCTTGACGATTTCTATTCAACAAATTTTAACTACCTACTCAATATCAGATATTCTGCTTTCCCCCATTTGCTCTTTAATCCCAACTTGATTCCATTTGTTTCAATTTCTTTATAAATGAACACCATAAAATAAAAATGCTAACTCTTATTTAGAGGATTAAAGTCTCAAGAAAAATTCTATCAGGGGCCTCCCTGGTGGTGCAGTGAGTTGGGTAACGCACTATGAAGCAAGCCACGGCAACTGCAGCACGAGTTCGATCCCTGCTGCTGGCAGAGGAAGTGACCCAAATGGCGTGGCAGACCTCTCCTGCCTCGCCCACTGCTCCCCTCAGCAGTGTATTTCAGTCAATATGCCTCTTTTGCTCCCAACTCTGTCTCTGGTGAATTTCTCTCACCTACTGTGCCTCTGGCCTGTACCCCAGCTCTTGTATGCATAAATAAATAAATCTTTAAAAAAAAACAAAACAAAACTGGGCCTCCCTGGTGGCACACTGGGTTAAGCAACCCACTGTGAAGTATCAGTAACCACTGAGGCACTGCAGACCTCTCCTGCCTCGCCCGCTGCTCCACTCAGACACCTCTGGCCTGTACCCCCGTTCTTATATGCATAAATAAATAAATCTTAAAAAAAAAAACAAAAACAAATACTTGGTTGGTGAGTTAACCCAAATCAATGTTTTTCTTCAAATGTGGCTTTATACCAAAATACAATCCTTCTTCCTTTACCTCTTCAAAAACACCTAGATAACTCAGGCATGAGGCTCCTTTCCAGGAAGAGGGAAGCAGAAGGTGCCCCCTCTAATGCCTGGCGACCAAAGTCCAGTAAGCTTTCTTCCTCAGTGAACATCTTCCTTGGATGAGTTTTGGTTCATCAAACAGAAAAGTTTAGTAACACATTCTGAAGGCCCAGTTCTGCCTTGTGAGGCAGACTAAAATTCTTACTTCAACTGAGGATACAGGCTCTGCTAAGTTTCGAAGTCATGGTTCTATACCATGGCTACACCTTAAAATTACCCAAGCAAAGACATAGAAAGCTGATGCCTGAGAACCACACCAAAGATTCCAATGACTCACTATAGGCACAAATTCCAAACAACTTGTAAACTCCACTCTTACGACAGCAGTTCTGAAACATAACAGGAGGTAATAAACAGTATGATTCAGGGTCCACACCACACAAAAACTAGACACTGAGAGAGATTTAAAACTGAAAGTGGGGGCCTCTCTGGTTGCCTCAGCACAATCACCACAGTGGCCTGAGTTTAATCCCTCGCCAGAGAGCTAATCCTCATGTGGCACAGCAGACCCCTCCTGTCTCACCCGCTGCTCCCGCAGCAGTGCATTTCAGTAGATCTGCCTGTTCTCCTCCCTGGTGAATCCCTGTGTTCTCTGTCTCTGGTGAATCCTCTCACACCCCGCACCTCTTGCCTATCCCCAAGTTCTTCTATGCAAAAAATAAAATCTCTAAAAAAACAAAACTGAAAGGGGCTAGAATACGCAGGGACTTATCCCTTGTGTTCATCGTCACACCTGACCAATCCTCACTAGAACAAGGACTCCTATACTCCTGTACTCAACTAGAGTCTCAGAAGTTTCTCCTAAAACTGACCCCCTGACAAAACACATCAATGCTACTAAGAGGCAGCAATGGCACCAAATGGAATACCCAAGAGTGGTACTGGAATATTCTCCCTCTTAAGACCTGTCCACTTTTACCCAGTTTCAACCCTCTTCAGGGTTGCAGTGGCTACAGGAGCCCCTGGTTCTGATTCTGTGGCATGAGGGCAAATCACCTCAAGTTGGACTCCAGCTGCTAAGCTTGTTTTCTCATCAGTGAAATGGGAACCATAGTGTTACTGGTCTCACAGAGCCACTGACAGGATGAACTGAAGGTGACACATCAGTCATTCAGATTCAGTCCAGTGCCTGAACAGATGACACCCTCCATAAAGACTTCCTTTTTCAATGACTATGGTCTACCCTACACCCACTGCCATAATGAAGAGGCTCATGTTCTGGATGCTGCAAGACCTTCAACTGGCATATGACTCTTGATCTTCAGTGACCCTGTAGAATAGCTAATGTCTCCTTTATTACATGAAAAAAACTGAGGTCCACACCAATTAAGAGGCAGGCTCAGGACTCAGATGCCCAGTTTGCCAGGTTACTTGACTGAGCCACAGCTGCCATCATGTGGCTCTTGCATTCCAGGCAGCGCATGGCAGCTGCTCGTGGATCAGATCCACCCTCACTGCCTGGCACCAAAAAAAGGCATTTGTTAGGGTTGACTTACTCCCCCTCCAGCTCCTAGTTCTTAAATGCTACTTCCTCTGGGAAGTTGCCCAACTTAGCCCTCCATTATCTGATTAGGCTTCCTTTCCTTCTCCATGAAAGTGAGAGCAGGGACCAAATCTGATCTGCACACAGTCTAATGATACACAGAAAGGAAACAGGTCAGACCTTTGTTTTCACATGACACAGGCATCCATCTGTCAAACAACTCTACAAAGACCACTTGAAACACCTGCTCCATTGCCTGGAAGGACACAGCATGCCTACCCGGACTCAGAGCTAGGTTTCAAGCAGTCCACAGCCTAGCTATGACCATTTCTTTTTTTTTTTTTTAAAGATTTATTTATTTATGCATACAAGCACTGGGGTACAGGCCAGAGGTGTGGGGAGGTGAGAGGATTCACCACAGAGAGTGGGGAGCAGAACAGGCAGATCAACGGAAGTACACTGCTGAGGGGAGCAGCGGGCACAGCAGGAGAGGTCTGCTGTGCCATGTGGGTCCCCTCCCTGGCCAGCATCAGGGATAGAACTCGTGCTGCAGTGGCTGCGGTTTGGTTTGCTTCATAGTGCGTTGCTTAACCCACTGCACCACCAGGGAGGCCCTAGCTATGACCATTTCTATATATCCTCTCTCTTTAGAAACCAGCTCAGTAATGATAATTTCCCTGCCAATTAAGCAGAAACAAATCCTTTTTGAGACAGACAGGGTCTTATATTTTATTGCTCAAGTTCTTATGATCATACAGTTAATATGTTTACTTGTTCCATTTCCAACACAAATCAAGAACGGGACACTCACAAAACTACTTTATTTAACTGCAACATAAGTAACAAATACACAATTAGATTTATTTTAAGACAGTAAATCCATGACCTGGCTTCTAAAATTAAAAGGAACCAAGGCTCCTTGTAGAAAGGGCTGATGCTAGGCTGGAACAAGGAGTGTGGACATATTTTGTTGCACCAGAAAGTCAGGAAGTGGTCAAACAATGAGGACATGTCAAAAGAACACAGGAGCAATCCTGAAGGGGTTCCCACTAGCCAAACTGAACCAATCTGGGCATCAAAATGAATGCCAAAAATGTACTGTGTCACACTGAATATAAATAATATGAATATGAACTAATGTAAATAAACCAATGAATAAGTGGGTGAGGTGAGGAAGACAACTAATGTGAAAGGAATGAGGGTCTGCCTGTTCTGCTCCCTGCTCTGTCTGTGATGAATCCTCTCACCCCCCACACCTCTGGCCTGTACCCCAGATGCTAGTAGCATCTCTAGATGCTGACAGTAAAGGGTCAACGTTCGAGAAGGAACAGGACATGTTAAAGTCTCAAGATGTACCCCATAAGTTGTTTAGTAACTGAAAACAGAAAAAAACAGCAACTTTAGAGAAAACTACCAAGCACCTTTCTAACCAGAGCTGGTCATGAGGACAAAGCAGTATCTTGTGTCCTCTCACATGGGACCTAGCAAAGATGCTACTGGGACAGCTGAGGAAATCTGATTATGGACTGTAGATCAGACATTACACAGATTTCAAATTCTTGATCTTGATAGTTGTGCTGTGACTATGGAACAGGATGTCCTTATGTTAGGGTTAAACAATTAAGTGTTTAGAAGGAAAGGGGCATGATGGTTGCCAACTGTAAGTGGTTCAGGAAAAAAGATGTATGCTAGAAAAGAGAAAATCATCAAGCAAACAAGGCAAAACATAAACAAAAGGTGACTTTAGGGGAAAAGTGTTTAGGAGTTCCAGTACTGTTGCAGTTTTTCTATATTTTGAAGTTATATTAAATTTTATTATATATAATAAACAATTTATGGGGTACATCTTGAGACTGTAACATGTCCTGTTCCTTCTCGAATGTTGACCCTTTACTGTCAGCATCCGGAGATGCTACTAAGACCCTCATTCCTTTCACATTAGTTGTCTTCCTCACCTCACCCACTTATTCATTGGTTTATTTACATTAGCTCATATTCATATTATTATTAAAATTGCACCTCCCAGTGGTGTAAGGGGTTAAGGCGCAGCATTATGAAGATATCTGCAACCACTGCAGCACAAGTTCAATCCCCAGCCAGGGAGCTGACCCACAGGGTACAGCAGACCTCTCCTGTGTCACCTGCTGCAGTGTATTTCAGTCAATATGTCTGTTCTGCTCCCCACTGTCTCTCGTGAATCCTCTCACCACCACCCCGCCCTGCACCTCTGGTTTCTATCCCAGTTCTTATATGCATAAATAAATAATCTTTTTTTAAAAATTCAAAAGTGAGGCCTCCCTGGTGGCGCAGTGGGTTAAGCAACGCACTATGAAGCAAACCACAGCCACTGTAGCGTGAGTTCGATCCCTGCTGCAGGACAGAGAGGGGACCCACATGGTGAGGCAGACCTCTCCTGCCTTGCCCGATGCTCCCCTCAGCAGTGCGTTTCAGTCAGTCAGCCTGTTGTGCTCCCCGCTCTGTCTGTGGTGAATCCTCTCACCCCCCACACCTCTGGCCTGTATCCCAGTGCTTGTATGCACAAATAAATAAATAAATCTTTTTTAAAAAAAATTCAAAAGTCACAAGAATGTATGCCATGTAAAATGGAAAGAAAATACACAGGAAAGAATGCTGAACATGGTCTGCCTCCCTCCCTAGACTTCAGTTCTTCCCTGGCAAAGCAGGATACTCATTAACAGTTGTAAGGCAAAGTCAGCAGACCAGCTCCTAAACTGACAGCCTCTCAACCCTCACTCTACCACTCACCTCAGACCCCAGAACTCTGTCCATTAGCATTCCAGGTTCCAGGCACCAAACTCCCAGACTTCAGGATTCAAAACAAACAGCCCACTGGGCCCCCAAGTTCTCCAAGTTTATAAGAGAAATGAAGGTATTTTAAAAGCATTTTCTTGGGCCTCCCTGGTGGCGCAGTGGGTTAAGCAACGCACTATGAAGCAAACAGCAGCCACCGCACGAGTTCGATCCCTGCTGCCGGCAGGGGCGGGACCCACATGGCGCAGCAGGCCTCTCCTGCTGTGCCCACTGCTCCCCTCAGCAGTGTACTTCCGTTGATCTGCCTGCTCTGCTCCCTGCTCTCTGTGGTGAATCCTCTCACCCCCCACACCTCTGGCCTGTACCCCAGCTCTTGTATGCATAAATAAATAAAAAAAAATCTTAAAAAAAAAAAACACACTTAAAAAAAATAATAAAAAATAAAAGCATTTTCTTCCACAAATACTACAAACACAAAATATACCAAAAAAGGACTTTAATCTGTTTTAAAAGTGACTTGGATTGTAATGGAAGAAAATGTCACGGTAGAGCCTGAAATTACTACATTGGGCTATATTTGCTTAAGATTAAAAATAGTTATCTTCGTCTCCTAGCAGCCTTCCCTCCTGGAGGAAGTAAAATCCCAGAGCAGACTTTTACCAAGTTCAGAAGTTCCAAAGCTAAAGGTAGAATCTGAGCAGGCTAAATCCAGTGTTTCCAGTATCAGATTGCCCACTAACGATCACCACTCACAATTCAGAAGATACAGTCTCAAAATGATGCCATCAGCCATCCGGGCCTCATCTTTGGACATTATACAATAAAAATAATTCATATAGAGTTAAAATTTTTTAAATTACAATTACGAAGTATCTGACTTCATTTAAGCTTTAGGAATGAACTAAAAAGAGATGTTCTTATTTTTTAGTTCAGAGCTACATTAAATGTGTCATTGGTGGAGAGCTACTGAAGAAACAGCCTGCTTAAGCTGAGGACTTGGGGAGGAAGTCTGCTTAGGATTTCTAATAGGAAACATACATCCTATTGGAATAAGACCTCAGCTTAATAAGCAGGCTGGTTTCTTCAGTAGCTCTCCACAAATGACACATTTAATGCAGCTCTGAACTAAAAAATAAGAACATCTCTTTTTAGTTCATTCCTAAAGCTTAAATGAAGTCAGATACTTCGTAATTGTAATTTTAAAATTTTACTAGAACTGGGCCTTCCTGGTGTTACAGGGTCTCAACACAGTCAAGTTATTCCCAGCCACTGAGGCATGAGTTCAATCCCCAGCCAGGGAGCTGACCCACATGGTGCAGCAGACCTCTCCTGTCTTGCCCGCTGCTCCCCTCAGCAGTGTATTTCAGGTGATCTGCCTATTCTGCTCCCCACTTTGTCTCTGGCGAATCCTCTCATCCTCCATACCTCTGACCTACACCCCAGTTCTTGTATGCATAAATAAATTTTTAAAAAATTACTTCAAATTTACACTCCCTTCTAAAGATGACACTTTTCCCTTACTTTCATTAAAATTGAGTTATTGGCATACTCCTTCATTAATAAGGTGAGATAGAAGAGAAAGGAAAGTAAGGCAGATTACGATACAAGATAGCCCTTTGCCCCGCTCTGCTGCTTGATTAATGGGCGTGGTGGTAGAAGATGTCATAAATTCAAGCTGGGAGTAATGGTACTTCATAGTCGGTATGAGAATACGGGAGGGTGAACATGCAGACAACTAATGAATCAAAAACATGGCACTATGTTTTTCTAGTCAAACTTGACTACTTCAGAGGAAAATTGCTATGAAGAATTTATGAGCTAATTACTCCAAATAATAAGGTATTTGTGATGTTCTTTGCTCCCACTGTGCATCCCTGAACTAATAACCCTCACCCTCTGGACCAGGGCACTTCCTGAGCCAACCCCACAACCACTTCAGAGCAGTGGGAACACAGACACAAGTGTTGGGCACAGTTGGACAGGAGAGGGAAGTTAGTATTTTTAGGTTCCCAAATCTAATCTTCATACTGTAGTTTCACTGTTTTGAAAAACATTAACCTCTTCTAAATCATTTCCAAATCTAAGTGTGTTGTCCTTCAACTGTGGAGAAGGGACTGCAGGGACTGCTGTAACCCAGCTGTCTTAGAGCCAAACCCGCCAGACTCTTTGGGGCACAAGGGAAAGAACTACCCATACCAGGCAGCATCTGGGTCGGACACCTCTCATCTTTCTCTCAGATCAGCCTCACTAGTACACATGAACAATGAGCCCAACAGAGAGTGGTGCCCACATGACCAACTGAAATTCTAAGTCCTAAGATGATCCCCTTAGCATAGACAGGGTAGGCTCCTATCTCTCATCCATTACCAAATTCATCCTCAGGACAAAGCACAGTGCCCAAGATATGACAACAATAAAAGCATCTATTGAATGAACAAATAATTAAAACCCAGTACCAACAGGGTCTGCTTGCTAGATATCTCCCAACAGTTCCTCCACAGGCTAGCCTCTTTTGTAAAGCTGTTTAAAATTTAATCTAAACACTTTCTAAATCAAATTCCTTTTTTTAGATAATAAACGCAAATTCACAATGCATATAAAGCACTAGAAAAGCACCTAACACTTAAAAACAAATATACATACACACATATATACAATATACAAATAATCCTAATCCTGTCAGCTACTATCCCTTATGGGTATGTTTTTGTGCTTTGGTCAACTTACAAAAGCAGAGAGCTAAGGAACACAAACATCACTATGTACACCGCTGGATGTCCTGCTGTCTTCACCCCAGATCCAAATATGAAATAGAACTGTCTCTCTCTCACACACACACACATAGTGAGTCCACAGTGCTACAATAGATATTAACTTGCTGGGGCCTCCCCAATGATGCAGTGGGTTAAGCAATGCACTATGAAGCAAACCACAGCCACTGCAGCACAAGTTCGATCCCTACTGCCAGCCAAAGGGGTGACCGACATGGCACAGCAGACCTCTCCTGCTGCGCCCATTGCTCCCCTCAGCAGTGTGTTTCAGTCAATCTGCCTGTTCTATTCCCCACTCTGTCTCTAGTGAATGCTCTCACCCCCCACACTTCTGGTCTGTACCCCAGTTCTTGAAAGCACAAATAAATCATAAATAATAAATAGAAATGAACTTGCTTCCAGTTCTTGAAAGCACAAATAAAATAAGTCATAAATAAATGAATAAACAAACGAACGAATGAATGAATGAATGGAAATGAACTTGCTTCCACAGTGGAGTTTTCCTGCTACTGAGATCCTAATCAGCTCCAATACAGGCGCCTCCACTGCACTGCTTATTCTGTCTGCATTGCACAGCACCACTCCTGTGGTTCTGCTTCCCTCTGGCCTATCAGAGGATTGAGTGAGCATTTAGAGATTTTTAGCTCCCCTCTGGTGGTATCTCCTCATGTTCTTATCTGATAATAGCCTCTAACACAAAGGTCAGAGACCAAATGCCTCCCTTATTTGGAAATCATTCTCAACCTTCTCTGTAGGGAAACCAAAGAGCAGCTTACCCCAGCATGAAATCATACAATGTGCTTTTATCACCTAAAGAATAAAATCCAGGCCCTCTCTGGTGGTATAAAGGGTTAAGACGCAGCACTATGAAGCTATCAGCAGCCACTGCAGCATGATTCAATCCCCAGCCAGGGAGCTGACCCACATGGTGCAGCAGACTTCTGCCTCACCCGCTGCTCTCCTCAACAGTATATTTCAGTCAATCTGTCCCTACTCTGTCTCTGGTGAATCCTCTCACCTCCCACGACTCTGGCCTGTTCCCCAGCTCTTAAATGCATAAATAAATAAATCTTAAAAAAAAAATAAAAGCCTGACGAGGCCTTCTCCATGCCCTACTATCAACTAAGCCCTACTACCAACATCGCCAACTGGTTCATATATCCTTCACAAAACCTGCTGAAGCACAAAAGCTGATGACACATCTGGCTCCCAGTCTAAAGGCAACATCCCCCAAAAAGAAGCCTTTCACCATAAATACCTCATACATTTTTCTCCAGGGAATCACTGGCCTGGGGTCAGAAGAACTGCCTGATGAGTAAGGCAGTTTGCTCTCAGGAAAGAGCACCCCTATCTGGAACAAACCTGTTTTTTAAAAAGGCAAGTCTCCAGTCAGGAGAATCATATTCTAGCACTTTACATCTTTAATGAGTTTTACAGTTGATGTGGGCCAAAAGATTTTTTTCTAGCTTTACTGATGTATAATTGAAGGCCAAAATAGAGTTTAAAAACAAGAATTTAAGTCCAATTTCATTCACAAATAGACAAATCCTATGCTTCTGGTGATATAGTACATAAGAAAGACCTACAAGGAGCACCCAGCTTCCCATGACCAGACACTCAGCACCCCTGGGAGCAGCAGTCCTGCCTCTCCAAATATAGCCTCAGAACTGCTGCAGGAAGGAGTTCAGGGCTGCAAAGGGGGCCACAAGAATGACAAAATGAGAGGGCAGGCTCAAAGGCAAACAAAGCAAAGGCCCCATGACTCAGAACACTCCTAAACAGCAAAGGCAGCACAGCACGTAAGGAAGTGACTGCTTTCTAGGCTCCTGGCCCCTCAGCACCCAGTAATCACAGCAGACTGGACAGAAAGGCCACAGCTCGCCTGACACTGAAACGAAGGACTGTGCCTGTAGGCACAGTCCACAATGGGCCCCATTCTCCCTGTAAACTCATGGCAGAAGCAGCAGGGAGGCCAAGGCATTCCTTCACATGGAAGAAAAGGGCACAGGCAGCCCAGGGCACCAGAGGCCTGCATAAGAAGAAAGCATGAGCAGCCATATTCCTTTCCAGCTGTAGGAATCAAAAAAGGAACCCTCCTAGGAAAACTCAAAGGGAGACCTGAAGTGTTACCAGATTAAATCTAATAGATTAGATGGCCTGCACAGGAATATCTTAACTTAGGTCAGCAATGTCCAGCCAGAAGGAAAAAACCTCAGGGCTTTGAGAGAATGGGGGGGGGGGGGGAGAGTCCCACATGTCCTTTCAGCACAGAGCTGATACTCCNGGGGGGGGGGGGGGGGAGAGTCCCACATGTCCTTTCAGCACAGAGCTGATACTCCTAGCAGAAGAATCAACTTTTCCTGCTAAGATTTTCTTCTAGAACCAAGAAATCCAGTCACGTTTTAAACTACTTTTAAAACTGTAAAAAGTACATCTTCCGATTAACAAACACAGTGTTTTTAAATCTATATTGCTGACCCTTTTGACAAATTTTTAGGATCCTCTCCAGGTAAGCAGAAGCAACAGCTGGTAGCACAAACCCAGAGAAGAAGAAAATGTAACAGCAATTCTACTGTTATCTATTTGTGACTTTAATGAATTCTATTTTTAGATCTTTAATAAAGAGCTTCTCTTCTAGTCTCCTCCCACCAAATTTCTCTACTCAGGCAATTCAATCTTCCAAACATCTAACGTCTAAAAATATAAAGCAGGGCCCTCCCTGGTGGCGCAGTGGGTTAAGCAACGCACTATGAAGCAAACCATAGCCACTGCAGCACGAGTTCGATCCCTGCCCCTGGCTGGGGAGGTGACCCACATGGCACAGGCTGACCTCTCCTGCCTCGCCCGCTGCTCCCCTCAGCAGTGGGTTTCAGTCCATTTGCCTGTTATGCTCCCTGCTCTGTCTGGTGTATTCTCTCACCATCCCGCACCTCTGGCCTGTACCCCAGTGCTTGTATGCATAAATAAATACATCTTTAAAAAATAATAAAATAAAAATATAAGGCATTTATTCAGGTACTCTTAACATAACAGGTAGAGCAAAGTTGTCTTTACTTAATTTTCCACAAGACCTTCAATCCCCTCTGCTCAAGAGCTACCTATCAGGGTGGTCTCCATTATTAAAAAATAATTCAGGTCCTCCCTGGTGGCACAAGAGGTTAAGTCTCAGCACTATCAAGCTATCGTGTCATTGCAGCATGAGTTCGATCATTGGATCTCTGGCCAGGGAGCTGACCCACATGGTGCAGCAGACCTCTACTGTCTTGCCCGCTGCTCCCCTCAGCAGTATTTCAGTAGATCTGCCTGTTCTGCTCCCCACTGTGTCTCTGGTGAATCCTCTCAACCCCCCACACCTCTGACCTATTTCTTTATGCATAAATAAAAATAAATCTTTAAAAAATAAAAAATAATCCAGTAATGAAGGCTTCCTGAAGTCAAGAAGAGCTGATGTAAAGACAGCCTACCAGCCCAAGCAGCAGTAGACGCAAGACATTCATAGTGATGTTTATGGAAGCAGTCCATAGTAAAACAGGGCTCAGGAAATGGATGGTATCCTAGGTTCTGATTAATAGCCAAATAAAATGGAAATGCTATTTGGAATTCCATTATTGACTGTATCATTTTTCTTGGCAAAAACTGGCTAGAAAAATCAACCCTGCCCTGCAGAACAATTCAGCTAATTAAAAGAGGCATTTATGGCAACCAACACAGAACTGGTTCACTTCTACATCAAAAGTATTGGGAATCTTTTTAAGTAATCCCTTATCAACACTTGAAATGCACGTGAGAGGTTATTTAAAACAGAGATGATCCTAACATCTGCAAAAACAAATACCTTCCAATTCCACTATTCTACTTCAATACAGATACCAACTAGAAATAATTCTAGCACTTTCTTTGTAGATTCCCATACACCATATGATAAAACTCGACATCCATAAAAATGAGGAGCTAATGCCAAAACAGGGACCAAGCTGTGCACTGCCCACTGTTTCCGTGAATATGACACATCCTTTCCAAGTGCTTCACTCTTCCCAAGTGCTTCCCTCATCTACGCAGCCCCCTGTATTTAGGGTATCAAGGGCCACAACTGCCTCAGGAAGACTGAATCTGTGGCTACACATACTCCCAGCATGAGGGAACATCATGATGGGATCTCTGTGGATATAAAATTTGCACACCCACACAAGTCACAGAAAAGAGACTAGTGAAAACATAGTCTTTAAAAATAATACAAACCTGCCTTACTTGACATATTGAAGTACTCCTGCAAAACTGTTAAGTCATGTCTCATTTTTCAAAAGCTTTATACTTAATATTGTTTAAAAAAAACCTCAAAAGCTTTATGTACAAAGATGTTAATTCCAACATTACCTAACTATAACCAGAATAATAAACAACCATGTACCATGTAAGAACTGGGGACAAGTAAACCCTTAGAAATGTTATATTTGGGGCCTCCCATGTGGTTCAAAGGGTTAGGTCTCAGCACTATGAAGCTATCACCAGCCACTGCAGCATGAGTTCGATCCCCAGCCAAGGAACTGACCCACATGGTGCAGCAGAGCTCTCCTGCCTCGCCCACTGGTCTGCTCCCCTCAGCACTGTATTTCAGTAGATCCGCCGGTTTTGCTCCCCACTCTGTCTCCAGTGAATCCTCTCATGGCCCCCTGCACCTCTGGCCTATATACCCTAGCTCTTACATGCGTAAATAAAAAAAAATAAATCTTTAAAAAAAGTGTTATACTTATAGGACAATGCTCATATTGTAATACTAGAAGGTGAAAATCATGGGAAAAAAGTAAATCAGGGCCTCCCTGGTGGCGCAGTAGGTTAAGCAATGCACTATGAGGCAAACCACAGCCACTGCAGCATGAGTTTGATCCCTGCCGCCAGCCAGGGAGGGGACCCACATGGTGCGGCAGACCTCTCCTGCTGTGCCCGCTGCTCCCCTCAGTAGTGTACTTACATTGATCTGCCTGTTCTGCTCCCCACTCTCTGTGATGAATCCTCTCACCCCCCCCACACCTCTGGCCTGTACCCCAGTGCTTGTATGCATAAATAAATAAATCTTTAAAAAAAAAAAAAGTAAATCAACTCTAACCTAAACCCAATAAAAATGCTACCTCAGGGCCTCCCTGGTGGCATCAAGGGGTTAAGTCTCAGCACTATGAAGCCATCGCCAGCCACTGCAGCACTAGTTCCATGTCCAGCCAAGAAGCTGACCCACATGGTGCAACAGACCTCTCCTGTCTCGCCTGCTGCTCCTCTTAGCAGTGCATTTTAACAGATCTGCCTGTTCTGCTCCCCACTCTATCTCTGGTGAATCCTCTCACACACATACCCTGCATAAATAAATAAATCTTTAAAATAAAAAAATTGTCACGATTAATCACTTTACTGAGAATGCGATTATCCATAATCTTACAATTTGACAGAAAACTTCCTTTTTGAATAGTTTACCTTACCTTCTAGTGCTACACTGCTTTAAAAGTCTTACTTCCTGGAGAGCAGAGGCCCTGCTGGAAAAGAAGGAACCAATATTGGTGAATGGCCACAACCAAAATACAATTACCTCAATGACCAACTCCAAAGGAAGTGGGGAATACGACTTAGTCTCCAGCCCACACTGCCAATGAGTCATCCTTCTTTGTAAAGGGTCAATGCAGAACCAAAAATTATAAACAGTTTCAAATATATAAAATAAATTCCAGTGTCTAAAATTTTGGCAGCAGTATTTTTGAAAACAATTAGATCAAGAAGGTACAACTGAGAAACAAAACCTCAACTACTAACTGCACCTCATGCTGTACAGGATAAAGACATTCAGTCATAAAAGTGATATTTATATTCAGCTTATTGTTCCCACTAGAATTCTGTTTTTAAAATAGAAATATAAACATAGTGCTACAGTTCCACTCAGACTTACTTCATTTACTCAACAGAGAATGCTAAACAGCCTCACCAACTCAGACACCCTCAGCTGTACAACTGCATCCCATCCATCTTTCCATTCTGGATCCAGAGCAAGGCTAAGAAAGTGCATAGCTATCAAATTTAAGAAATAGGAAAATAGGAAACCTTATTCATTAAAGTTAAATTAAGTTCTCTGGCTGGAGTAATTTTGTAAACTACTCTAAAATCCTATTTCTATAAACTGCTGTCTGAGCAGTATTACTGACTAATGATCAGAGTGAAGAATGGTCAAAAGGTCAAGCAGGTTATGTGACCCTTAGGAAAACTGTTTTAATACCCAAAGTAAGGACACACAAAGATCAACTTGGAAATGATCAGATTAATCACATATACATCCAAAACCACTAATACCCTTCTCCTCCTGGAAAAAAATCAGGAAAGATGGGGCCTCCCTGGTGGTGCAGGGTCTCAGCACTATCAAAAGCTATCAAACAATCACCAGCCACTGTAGCATGAGTTCGATCCCTGGCCAGGGAGCTGACCCTCATGGCACAGCAGACCTCTCCTGTCTCACTCCCTGCTCCCCTCAACAGTGTATTTCAGTAGATCTACTTGTTCTGCTCCCCACTCTGTCTCTAGAATCCTCTCACCACCCCCACCCTGCATCTCTAGCCTACACCCCAGTTCTTGTATGCATAAATATTTTTTTAAAAGGCAGACAAGGGGCCTCCCTGGTGGCGCAGTGGATTAAGCAACGCACTATGAAGCAAACCTCAGCCACTGCAGCACGAGTTCGATCCCTGCTGCCGGCCAAGGAGGGGACCCACATGGTGCAGCAGACCTCTCCTGCTGTGCCCGCTGCTCCCCTCAGCAATGTACTTCTGTTGATGTGCCTGTTCTGCTCCCTGCTCTGTGGTGAATCCTCTCACCCCACACACCTCTGGCCTGTACCCCAGTGCTTGTATTCATAAATAAATAAATCTTTAAAAAAAATAATAAATAAAAAAAAATAAAAGGCAGACAAAAAGAGAACTTAAGAAGCAACAGCACAGCATCACCAGCAAAAGCACAAAAACACAAGGAGTATGGAGAAAAATTACTCCAGAAAATAAGGGAGAAAGAACACACTACCTGCATTTATTCTCACTTGAGTTCTCTTTAATTTCAATACTCGTTAGTCTCCATCTGGGTTCCCTCAACAAGTTCACACCAGTGTTTCTTCTCTGATACTCTGGAAGCCTCCAGCCTCCAAACGGTAACAACTGCAGTGCTCAAATCTAAACACACAGGGAAACCTGAGTAGTCAGACTTCTCATCACTGACTTCCTATAAAGACAGAAAAAAACGCATGCCTCACTCTTGTTCTTGTCCATCTCATAAATGGTCTTGTCACCACTTAACATTCTGCTATTCTAGTTGTACACCTCTTATCAAGAAAGTTATGACCAAAATAAGCCCATCTCAAAAAGACAAGTACATGATGCCAGAACTTCATGGGTCTCCCTTAATTGCTGTGAACAGATCAAGTCTACGAGCCAATGGCAATTTTTTTCAATAAATCCAGCCTAAAGCTACATTATCCCATCATGATCTTTAATCTCCCAAACTGTAGACATTTTAAAACACACTGGCCCCCTACTCCACCGAATGGGTCAACAAATCATGTCTTCTCCTTCTTAAGTTCACCAGTTCCTCACCATTACTCTCTGCCAGCCTGGCCTTCAATTACAGCCCTGATAATTTCAAAACTGGTCTCCTGACTTCTCAACCCTTCCTGCCAGGACCAATACCCTACTCTGAACTTCCAGAAGTTCCCCCATTGGCCCAGCTCAGTGTGTTGCTTCTCTTTTCCCCAAAGGACACTTCCTTTGCTTCCAGCCTGTCCACAATTTGTCCTCAGACACAGCCGAGTCTTCAAGCCTCCTTTGGGGTTTTTAGTTCACCCAATCAGTCCCTAGTCTTCCCTGCCTGCCTCAAAGGCTCATGTTTTCTCTTTCTGCAAGATAGGGACCCCTCTCTTTATTCTGAGCACTTGACTAGGATTTTGGAACTTCCTCTTTTCCTGGGACGACCCTGTTACAGTGTCACCTTACATCCACATCTTTTCACTATCACCACCTGCCCCTTCCACTCAATGGTAGACTGAAGACCCAATCTCCTTGGCTTACTTCAGCATGGTGGCAAGACTCCAAGAAGTCTCTGACAAAACACTGATTTCTGAGAATGGCCCTCACCAGCTTATTCCTGAACTTCTGTGTGCAATCCCTAAACACCTTATCCATATATATCATCCTGGCATTCTGCCTACCTGGGCATGCTCTTCACCAGAGAAGCACTCAACTAAGGCCACCATTATCAATACATTTGATTCAATACAAATGCAGATGGAAACAGACAAATGTTCCACAGGGGTTCAAATCCTGATTGCCACATGATGACAGCTGTGTGACCTTGGGAACATTTCTTCATGTGTGAGTCAGTTTCCTCAGCCAGTATAAAGGATTCTCATAAGCATCAGAACGGTGCACGTAGAACAGAAACACAGATGGCACTTGACTATGACTGATGTCGGTCCATCACATCACTGACCCAAGAATGCAGGAAAGGCAGGAACAAGTGTGAAGTAAAGGACTGAATATGCGCTCATCTGTCTCAACAAGAGTGAACAGGGAATATATATCTACTCTGAAAAGTTTATATCCATCATGCCCCAAATTTAAGTGGAATAAATTTTTATCAATCAAGCACCATGCCTAAAAAAATAATAAACCCAGTCTAAGTAGTCCCAGGGTCCTTCCAAACCCCACCATTCTCAATGTTTGACAGCAGCAAATTTACAGAAAAGGTAATTTAAATATTTGGTCACATTTAATCTTAGAGCCCACATATTTCTGAATGCGGGTTCCTCCCCCCACCCACAACTTGGCATCCCCTCTGTTCAATCTTTTCAGCCTTTCTTCTCAGAGGACTCCTCATTCTTCCTCTACTGGCTGACCTCACAGCCAGAGGTCCTAACACCCTCAGCTCTCCCTGCCTTTACTTATATGGCCACCAGCAAGATTTTTCCAAACACATCTCTGAAACCAAGACACTCCACTGAATAAAAGGCTTCCCAGGCTCCAGCACACTGAATATGAAGTCTGAACTCCTGTGCACAAGAAAGGTCCAGGGTTCCCACCTGTCAAGCTGGAGTACTCACAGGTGCTATTTTAGGCACTCATGTACATGTGGTTCCTTATGCTGGAACTTTGCTGTCCCACAGCTAATTCCTGCTGGCCCTGAGATCCCCAGTTCAGGAATTCCCTCTCTCCTCAGGCTCCCATAGAACCATGTGAGCACACCTAGTGGGCAGACACAATCAGTCATAAGGCCCCCAACCCCCACTGAACTCAAGGGCAGAACCAGTCTCTCTTATGTGGGTCCCCACCCTGGCCAAACAGCGAGCAGCAGCAGGTGTTCCTTGGGAGGCTCGGACCTACTACAGAATTTGGCAAGTAGTAAAATTGAGTATTTGTTAAGTTAATAAAATGCATTTTGCCAATGCAATTGTTCAGAACAGTAAAGGTCTGCCTGCCCTGTACTGCTTTTAATGTTCCAACCAGGTGTTTGTGCCCCTACTTCCCTATAATATCCCACAAACCTTGAACATGCTCACGTTGTGCATGAAACGCACTCCTGGTATCTGGAATTCCAAAAATTGGCTCCTCTACCTCCTTTAAAACACATAGATCATGAACTATCATATCATTCGTTGGATCCAGGGCAAAGTTCAACTCTCCAAATTCAAGTTATAGACTGTCTTCATGGGTGAATTCTTTTTAATGCAGGGACAAAATCATGAACAAAAATCTTTGAACACGAAATAACTGATAAAGTTACTTTATCAGTAATTATCTATTCCCCATACACCAGAATCCAAAAATACCTGGTAGCACATCCAACCCTTTATCTGGACTAATGTCCTATAAACACCACCCTCCCTGCGTGAAGTCTGGGTTCCATGCCAGGAGTCACTTCCACTAGATTACTTAGGAAACAACAGGACGGGTTCTTAAGTTAGAACTCTAGGCTACAAAGGTGCTGTCCCAGGCTCTAGCTCCCACTAGGAAAAATCTTCATGACCACTACTGCAACTAATGTTAAAGTCAATCAGTTTACAAAATCTAAAAAGCTTCTCAAGTAATTAAATCCTGCATTTTTAATTAAGTTGCGTTTGTATGAATCAACTTGAAATTTATGGCATAAGGATTCTAACCCAGGAGCATTTCTCTGGAGACATTTCCAAATAGATCCACGGGTGAATCTGGCTTTAGAAGCACCAGTGAAAAGGTGAAAAGGTAGTAAGTAGGTTGCCAAAGAAGCGTAAGGGGAGAGGAGGCCGACTGCAAGGTTCAAAACAGCTCAGGACCCAGCGGGTGCGGCGTCCTTCCCCGTCTCCCGCGGAGGCTCCAAGCCCCAACCTCCGGCTCCAGCCAACTGGGCCGCGCGACCCTCTCAGAAAGCCCGGGAGAGAGCCCGCAGGCCTCACACGCCCGCGGCCGCCGCGCAGGCCCGGCGTTCCCAGGAGCGCGGGGCGGGCTGAGGCCTGGCCCATCGCCGAGGCGCGCAGCCGGGCCGGGCCCCTGTACGCCCCGAGTCTTCGCCTGAGCCGCGAGAGTAAGGGGGCGGCTCTGCCCAGGCCACGCCGCCGCCTCTCCCGCAAGGACGTCCGCGACAGCGTCCCCGCCCCGGGCCAAACAGCGAGCAGCAGCAGGTGTTCCTCGGGAGGCTCGGATGGCGACGGGGATGGGGGCCTGGGCTGCCAGCTCGGCGGCGAGGGATGGACGGCCCACTCACCGAGCGCCGGCGGGCGGGCCGCTGCAGGTGCTCCCTCTTCCCGATTGCCAGAAGCGGCCGCCGCCGCGCCGCCGCTCCCCGGGGACTCGGCGCGAAGCCGCCACCGCCGCCGCCGATCCCGAGGAGCGCCGCACCGCAGCCACCGCGCGAGCACGTACCGGGCGGTGAGAGGGCGCCGAGCGCGAGGGCGGGGCGCGAGGCCGGAGCCTAGCAACCGGCTGACACGCGAGCGCCGCAGCCAATCCCGCGCCCAGGTCCGCGCGGCACCGACCGGCAGTCCGCGCGACTACCGCTTCTGCCTGCGTCGGCCGCCCCGCAGCGCGCCGCACCCGCGCACAGACCCCGCCTTCGCCCGTGCAGCTCTGCTCATTGGCCCACCACGCCCCAGCCAAAAGACACGCCCCATCCTGGAAGCCCCGCCCCTCAGCCAGCCTGCTCTGTCCCGGGACACTCCCAGTCCCCGGACACTACCCGAACCCGGGTCGCCCGGGGAGTTTGGGATTGAAGTGGAGGAGGGGCGCCCCGGGCTTTGGCTTGAGCGGCATCCGGTCAATCCGGGGTGGTCATGAACTGGCCCCGCCACAGTTGGCCACCCTCTACTATGTTCGACTCATTTCCCTCGCACTCAAATCAAGAGCTATTTGTAAGCTCTAAAAACAAACAGCAAGCGCCCTTAATATTGCGAAGGATGATGGTCTTGTTGCCTGGTCCTTACTGGATGGGGAAGCCAAGCTGAGGGAATAACTGACTCTGAGGTCCTAGGCCGCAGCAGGCCGGGCGCCCCAGGACTAACCCTTGTCCCCTCCCCCTAACACCGGAATCCGGAATCTGAGCCTCCTCCGTCAGCCGCCTGAAATAGCTCTGACCCGCTGGCTCCAGTCACTAGCTACTTGTGGCCCTCATTCTTTCTGGGAGTTGGGGAGTAAGGGGCAGGAGCTACTGCAGAGATCCTCTCTTCAAGGGTAGGGTCCTAAGGAAGAGCTCTCAGCACTCTTCCCTCCTCCCTCCTACCAGCTACCACAAGGCTTACCTGGGGCGGGTTAAAGGCCTGATAGCTGACAATTAAAAGAACTGAGCAGTTTCTGCATGAGTCTGGGATGGGCTGTGCGGTGGTCTCTGCTCCCTGTGTCGAGACCTGCACAGGACATGCCTATTCCCTCCAGTGCAATGAACACATTATAAACACAACTGGTTGCTCTGGTGGAGATGGGGAGGCCTCCCCTATCTGAATTCCCAGCTAGAGACAATTCTGGGGCTCTCTGCTTTTTCTCCTCCTTAGAAGTCTCTGGTAGAAGTACACATTTCAGAGAGAGCAGAAGGAAATTCTCCATCTCCTAAATACACATATGTGTAAATGTTTAGGCTACAAAGCTCATTCACACAGTTTAGAAAAGAAAAACCAAGGGAAGCCCTCCCTGGTGGCACAGTAGGTTAAGCAACATACCATGAAGCAGACCGCAGTCACTGCAGCACGAGTTCCATCCCTGCTGCCGGCCAAGGAAGTGAGCCACATGGCGCGGCAGACCTCTCCTGCCTTGCCTGCTGCTGCTCTTGGCAGTGTATCTCTGTTGATCTGCCTGTTCTGTTCCCTACTGTCTCTGGTGAATCCTCTCACCCACCCCACCCCCACCTCTGGCCTGTATCCCAGTTCTTGTATGAATAAATAAATCTTTATTTTTTTTTTTAAAGCTGGGGTGCAGGCCAGAGTCTCGGGAGGTGAGAGGCTTCACCAGACAGAGCGGGGAGCAGAGCAGGCAGACTGACTGAAACACACTGTTGAGGGGAGCAGCGGGTGAAGCAGGAGAGATCTGCTGTGCCACGTGGGTCCACTCTCTGGCCTGCCGCAGGGCTCGAACTCATGCTGCAGTGGCTGCGGTGGTTTGCTTCATAGTGTGTTGCTTAACCCACAGCGCCACCACGGAGGCCCCAATTTTTTTAAAAAAATGAGTCAATTTTCTCATTCACTCATTCAGCTTATCTTCAACTTAGAGGTGGGGACTGCTTTGCAGCCCTAGATTCTGCTAGGTATTTTAGTATCTAGGTAGGTAGGTAGGTAGATAGATGATACAACATATGTATATATTATATATATATATTATATTGTGTGTATGTGTGTGTGTGTATGATGTTCCAAAACAAAAAACAGCAGTGAGACACTGTTAGGAGCATATGTTATAAACAACTTGTTTTTGTTTTGATGTAACTGGAAACTTTGGCATGATGTAAACAAACCTTGTGTGAGCCGAAAAGGATGGCTGCAACTACTAATAAGACTGCAGCCAGGCCTCGATTTATCAGTCAGAACTCCCCCAAAGACCTTTATTTATTTATTTTTTTAAAGATTTTATTTATTTGGGCCTCCCTGGTGGCGCAGTGGGTTAAGCAACGCACTATGACCGCAGTCACTGCAGCACGAGTTCAATCCCTGCTGCCGGCCAAGGAAGTGAGCCACATGGCGTGGCAGACCTCTCCTGCCTTGCCCGCTGCTGCCTTCGGCAGTGTATTTTTGTTGATCTGCCTATTCTGTTCCCCATGGTCTCTGGTGAATCCTTTCACCCCCCACCTCTGGCCTGTACCCCAGTGCCTGTATGCATAGATAAATAAATCTTTAAAAAAAATCTTTTTTTATCTATGCATACAGGCACTGGGGTACAGGCCAGAGGTGCAGATGGCGAGATAATCCACCAGAGACAGAGTGGGGAGCAGAACAGGCAGATCTACTGAAACACACTGCTGAGGGAAACAGCAAGTGAGGCAGGAGAGGTCTGCTGCACCATGTGGGTCACCTCCCTGGCAGGGAGAGCCCCTCCCCAAAGACCTTTAAAAGGCAGACCTTGTCACAAGAGCTCAGAGCGCCTTCAGACTTGGATGCTGGCAAGTGCTTAGTTAGTGCTGATGTGATTTATGTTAAAGACCTTGGTTTTAGCTCATACAAAATTCAACAGACACCTACAAGCTCCAAACTTCCCTCTGGTCCTGGAATCCCAGGGTTTTTTACTCTGGCATAAATGCTAGGGCCAAAGGCCAGTGGCCAGCCTCAGATTCTTTCAGTGGGAGGGAGGCCCCAGCTGCTGATTTTGTCCTAGGCTGATGGAGAGGAACAGGAGTTAGTGCTGGCTGAGGGCGGTGGCCCTAGACCCAAATGCCAGGCCTGCAGGTCTGCCTGAGGGCAATGGGCTGACAAGAAAACCAGCCAGATCAAGGCAAGGGAGGGGTCCCTTTTGTCTGGATTTAACAGAAGGCAAATTGTCTGGCAGTGCTGGCAGAAAGAAAGGGCTGATAAGTTCATCCGGGAGAAACTGCCAGTAGGCGTGTTTGTGGGTCACCACCAGCCTTCCAGAAAACGAGTTCCTTCCTTTGCAGGGCCTTCTACGTCCAGACCCCTTCAAAACATGTCTGACATGTGGGCCTTCCTCTGTCAGCCATGCAATAATCTCCACCTCTAATCCTCCAGGAACAGGGGACAGGAACCCCACAGGAAGGGTAAGTGTTAATTGAGTGAAATAAGTCCTTTCTTCCCCCTGGGCAGACACACATGTCCACTGACTCCTCCAGAAGTCACATTCCACTCCCTGCTAACTCTGAGATAAGACAGTCCCCCAAGGTCGACTTTGGGTGACTGTTCCCAAAATACTGGGCTTGTAACCTTGAATACTGGACTAACTCCCAGATTAGGTCTGGTCTGACCTGGCAGCCAGTGGAAGCAAGCAAAGCTGAGGTGCCAACTTGTTAATTGTCTTTAGTCGCTGACCAGCAAGCCCCCAAATGTAGTTTTAAGGGAAGTCACCTACACTGATCTGGTTCAGGTGGACTGAGAGGCACTTCTCTGCTCTCAGTCATATGTCCATGTCTGGCTCAGGGCAAGGCCAGGGGCTCTTCCACTACAGAGATACCTTTTCTCTCAGAGCTGAACTGAAGTCTGGAACTATCCTGCTCATCAACCTGGGGTCCCCTTGGAGTCCCTTTAGTCAAGAAACATGGACGGGCTGCCAAACAACAGCTGATTCTGACTCTGTTATGGCTGAAAGTTTTGCCCCTGGATCACTGAAAAGTGGTCAGGTAACTTTGCTCTAAGCCGAGTACTGAGACAGGCAGGGCTTCTGAGACCCACATGTGGCCTGGGAATCCTCGACAAGTCTGGGAGGAATGAAACGACTCCTCTAGATCTTGAGGGGAGCTAATGTTAGCTCACCAGCCAAGTCTCCATGTGAGGAGCAAGTCTGCAGAGACCCAGAGATAAGTTCATCGTGTGACCCGACAGAAGTTGCTGACTTTCTGTCTTCTCTCGGTCATCCCCATCGAGTGACCTCAGGTGCGGGCTGTGGGCCTGCAGCTCAATGAGAGTGACAGACTCCCACTTTATGTGACTTGAGTCAGGGCCAGGGTGAAGCATCCATTCTGGGTTGTCAATCCACAGGTGTTTACTGAGTTGCTTGTATGCTGGGAACACAGCAAGGGATAAAAAGAACAAGCCCTGGGGCCTCCCTGGTGGTGCAGTGGGTTAAGCAGCGCATTGTGGAGCAAACTGCCGGCCAGAGAGGGGACCCACATGGTGCAGCAGACCTCTCCTGCTGTGCCCGCTGCTCCCCTCAGCAGTGTACTTCTGTTGATCTGCCTGTTCTGCNCCCCGCTCTGTCTGTGGTGAATCCTCTCACCCCCCCACACCTCTGGCCTGTACCCCAGTGCTTGTATGCATAAATAAATAAATCTTAAAAAAAAAAAAAAAAGAACAAGCCCTAATCATGTGGAACCCAAATTCTAGTGTCATAAGAGACAGTAAAAAAAAAAAAAATCACACAAGAAATCAAGGAGCCTCCCTGGTGGTGCTGGGGTTGAGTCTCAGGTGCTATCAAGCTGTCTGCAGTCTGGGTTCTGATCCCCAGTCAGAGAGCTGACCCACACCGCATGGCAGACCTCTCCTATCTCCCCTGCAGATCCCCTCAGCAGTGTATTTCAGTGGATCTGCCTGTTCTGCTCCCCACTCTGGTGGGTCCTCTCACCCCCACCTCTAGCCTGTGCCCCAGTTCTTGTATGCATAAATAAATAAAAATAAATCTTTAAAAAAAGAAAAAATAAAATTTAACAAAAGAAAGAGGGAAAAAGATATTAAATAAATAAATATAATCAGACAGTTATAAAGGGGATAGCAGGGCAAGAGGTCAGGACGTACTGGGTGTTATAGTTCATCTGTAAAGCCCTCCTTCCGAAGGCAGAGCCTGCAGGAGGTGAATGAGAAAGTTCTGGGACTTCTTAGGGAAGAAAAGGAACAAACCTAGGGAATGGTCTGAGCGAAGGCAGAGGAAGAAGTGTTCAGTGGAACCCTGGGTATTGCCATGGCCTAAACAGTGAATGGAACAGAGAGGTTGGTGGGAGGGCAGGCCCCGGGGCAGGATTTAACCAGGCAGGTTTTATGAGGATCCCAGGAGCAAGGACCAAGGGAGCCAAAAGGGGGATGAGATGAGAAGGGGAGTAGGGAAGTGCCCTCAGGCCTCCTGGAAGGAATGTAGCAGGGTAAGGAACGAGGGGGCCTAGGAGCCCCTCCTTCCCCTGGTAGGTGGAGAAAGAGAAGTGGGAAAGCAGGAGGTGTGGGGCAGAGATGAGGGTCTTGCAGGGGAGGGCACTGAAGTCAAGTCACAACAAGCATTTAGAGAGAAAAGGTATCACTTTCCCTGCCTCCAGCTTCCCCCAGGAATGCAAAGAGGAGGTAACCTTCCTTGCAGGCACAGAGGACAAAGCCATATGGGGGAGGGGATGTCCCTGAGGCGGCAGGAGTCTCCCCAGTGCTCACCCAACTCCTGGTATGCACCACAGGTCTGGGCTCTAGGAGAGACAGAGGCCACTAGAGAGGACCTAGCACCTACTCCCTGGGGGAAGATGAAAGTAGGGAGAGAATGGGGAAGGAGAGAAAGATCTGCCCCAAATCAGGTTCTAAGACAAGCCCCCAAGTGGGAAGGAGGCCAGGACAGGTAGAGTGTCACCTGGCAAGTATGTGAGGCCTCAATGGGCTATCCCAGCCATCTTCCTCCGGTTCTTGGGGCTGGTGACCTTTAAAGGTCCCTCCCGGAGGTTCTAACTGCGGTCACCTGTGAATGGCAGGGGCAGGTCTGTTCATCAGTCTGGGAGGGGGGTCTTTGTCTGTCAGGCAGGCAGTTCATTAGGCTGTAAGTGATAAGGGAGCCCAGGGACTCGGGAGGTCTGAAGTGGGAAGGACTGGAGACCTGGCTCAGGACAGGCCTTCAGAGTAAAGGGGACCCCAGGTTGAAGCCAGGGCTCAGAGCCTCTGGAGGTCAGCACGGCTGGATGTAAGCACAGTGAGGGCTTTTAGAGGCCTTGGAAAGTCTCAAAAGACCATACAAAAAGCTGCTCGTGACTTGGGAAGAGTTTTTCCAGAAAAGAACCCTTTCCTGTCTACCTCCCCATCCCCATCTCTGCTCCTCGAAGCACATGAGGGCAAGTGGCAACAGGCAGAGCACAAAGATGGGGCAGGCACAGCAGAAGGAAGGCTTGCCTCAGAGCGAAGGCCCAGCAGCTTCTCACCTCATGTGGTGGGGGGGGGGGGGGCCCTGGGAAGGAAGGCTGACCCCAGCTGAACCCCTGCCNGGGGGGGGGGGGGGGGGGGCCCTGGGAAGGAAGGCTGACCCCAGCTGAACCCCTGCCTCCCTCTGCCTGAAACTCCCCTGTGCTCTCCCTGCTGCCTGGGACCTTCAGCGACTGGGTCAAGCTAGGCACCCAGAACTTGGTGCTTGAAGGGGACAGAGAAGTGGGGACCCACAGGCCTTGTTTGTAACTGCACCTACAACCACTGGGGTCAGCTTCACCAGCAAATCCCCTCTGCTCCAGGAGGCAGGCCTACTCACCCTCGCAGTGGATGCATGCGAGGGTCCCAGGGTCCAGGTCCGTGGGACTGGGTGCACACAGGTGCTGGGGCTCTGGTGCCTGCTTCTGATGGACTTGGCTCAACCTTCTCTAAACCCTTTCCCTCTCTCACCCTCTGGGCAAGAACTTTCAAAAGGCTCCGGGTTATTTACTCTTCCTATAGAAGGACCTGGACGTAGGTGCAGATAAGGGACTGAAGAGGGGGAGTCGAGGGAAAAAAAAACAAGGCAGAGACCAGGGTGGGGGAGGGCCCCCAAGGAGTCCTGAGAGAAGTAGCACAGCAGTACAGTGGTCTTTGGGGGAACCACTGAAAGGGAGAGGAGAGCACTGACCTCTCCTAGTCCCCATCCCCTACCCCCCAACCTTTTCCACCCTGTGGAATTCTAATTGCATCAGAATGCACTGGAGCCAAAAAAAAGAAGAAAGAAAAATGGAATGCAGGAGAGCCAGGCTGGCTGGCAGGCAGATGCTTCCCCTCCCCCAATGCCCTCCCTGCCTCCCCCACTTGCTCTCCACCTCCTTTCCCATGACCCTGCTGCCAGGGAGCTCCCTCACCTGTTGCTACTCAGGCTTCCCCCACCTCCCTCACTCTTCCGGGCCTGCAGCTGTTCCCAGACAGCTGGATCAGCGTGGGACACTGACTCTTCCCCTGCCTTGATGACCCCACTGGCCCACCCACAGCCCCATCTTTTAGATGTCCTTGACCACAAATCCTGGAGACCCACCAGAGCTGTGGGCAGCCTGTACCCTCAGAAGAAGCACCAGCTGCCACTGTTCCCAGGCCTCCTCCAAAATCAGCTGGAGGGCCATGCACTAGCCCCTGCCTTGCACAGCCCTCTTGCCCACTGAGGTCTTGGGTTTCTGAGCACTCTCAGAACTGTGGCCTGAGGGGAGGGCAGCCTATGGGGTCCTGTCCTCGACTGGAGACTACTGCAGCAGCACCCAGTCTTCGTAGGCCAGAGCTGAGTCCCAAACCCAAACCTACCTGTGATACCGTCCCGCCTGGCTTCCCAGTCCACCCTGACCTGCGGGGTTGGGCGCCTCCCTTCCAGTTTACCAGACCCCTCACCTCTCCACTTCTCCCTGCACATCTCCATTTCTCCCCTCTTAGTCCCGACCCATACCTCTTTACCCCAGTTTTCCTTTGCCTGTGACCCACAGCCACTCTGAGTCTCTTTACATATCAGGTGTCTGCCAGGTCCCCTCAAGCCTACCCTCCTGAGATATTTCCTCCTGCTTGGCCTACCTCACTCCTGCTCATCCCCCGCTTTAGTCCCAGCCTGGGGAGAGTGTCCTGTGTCTGCCTGTTCCCTTCCTCCAATCCGGAACCCTCTACACCTGAGGCAGGGACTGGCATCTAGAAGGTATCCAAGAAAATTGGAATAAAAACTTGATTGAAAATGAAGACTTTGGGGGCTTAAATCTGTGCTAGAGACTTGTAACCTTCTGGAAAGACACCCCCACCACCACCACACACACACACTCACACACAACCAACACCAGAGACTACAGTTGGCATTTATTTTGGAGCCCGAGTCCCATACGTCAACGTTGCCTTCAGGAACTCTCAGCCACCTGCAGAGTAAATGTACAGCCCACCCTACACCACCCTGGGCTGAGTTATTATTTTTCGCCCTGTGGTATGGAGGAGGAGCCCAAGGGTTAAGTCACTTACCAGAGGTCACATAGAAAGTGGCTAAGCTGTGGATCTGTGTTCATGCCCCTCGCCTTCACTAGGCCTGGCCCAGAGTAAGGCACTGCATGATGCTTGCTAAGTGAACAAATGGATCAGCCATAAAAACTGCAAACTGCCCAGACCCATTCACGCCTGAGTGCCACTTGCGAGACCTTGTCCTCTGGAGAAATTGGCTGGAATCTGTCTCCCTCCCCACTTACTCACATGGTCAATAGCCACCCTGGCCTCGCCTTGGTAGAATGTTTACACTGCTGAGTTGTGGGAGTAGTGAGGGAACAGTGAGGGAGGAAGAGACTCAGGGTAAGTTCAGCAGAGAAGAAAAGACAGAAGTCTACTGGCCAGCCCATCCCTTTCAAAGAGCAGCAAAAAAAAGAAAAAAGTAACAATAAAGAATAAAAAGAGGGGCCTACCTGGTGGAGCAGTGGGTTAAGCAACACACTATGAAGCAAACCACAGCTACTGCAGCACGAATTTGATCCCTGCCTCCGGCCAGGGAGGGGACCCACATATGGCACAGCAGACCTCTTCTGTCTCTCTTGCTGCTCCCCTCAGCAGTGTATTTCAGTCGATCTGCCTGTTCTGCTCTCCACTCTGTCTCTGGTGAATCCTCTCACATCCTGCACCTCTGGCCTGTACCCCAGTTCTTCTGTACACACACACACAAAGGGTAAGGACTGGATGGAGCTAGGCTAGTTTGTCCTCAGACTTGCAAGAAGGCCAAAGGTAGAGAAATAGACGTCACAGCCAGAACAACAGAGAAATAGATGTTTTCACTCTTCAGTGGGGGGAGCTGCACAGCAGAAAAAGGTGAAGGGGAGTTAGGCTGCTTGCCCTGATCTCCGGAAGTCACCTGGAGGAGAAGTCACTGCAGCTGGGTCATTGGGGAGGGGAATTTCCTGCTGGCTGGATGACTCCCCAGGAGCCACTGAGCAGAAGCAGAGCCTGTCCAGGCCTGGCCAGATGGACAAGAGCGGGACAGAGGTGACTTTCTGAGCAGGCCCCAAGCGGGCAGCCTAGACTTTGCTGGAACTTGCCTGAGTCTGAGCAGAGTGATCTAGAGTGGGGGCCAAGCAGGAATGCCCAGGGAAGCAGTTAGGGGAACTGAGGAGCTAGCCAGCTGGGCAGCCTCTTGCCCTGCTGCATTGCCCAACAGGAGAGTCATCTCGTTCCAGATTCCTTTCATAATAGGATAAAATGTACCACCAGGGAGACCCAGACCCTGGTGGAGTGACTGCAGCAGCATGACAGTGGGTCTCGGGAAAGCCAGCGAAACACAATTCCTTGGCTCCCTGTCCCCAGCAGCTGCAGGAAGCTGCTCCAAGCTCCCAGCTATGCCCCGCAGGCTCCAAGCTCCCAGCTATGCCCGGCAGGCCCCAAGGACTGGAGAAAATTTGTTCCCTGCCTTCTCCCTGATCAGACACACAAAGTCCTGAATGGGGCAGCTGAAAGCTCTACCACCGCAGGACCCAAGAGAGGTGGGGCTGCCAGGAGGCATTTGGGAAGGCGGTCTAAGGGCCTTCTGGAGCCTGGGAAAGGGGTGTCGTGGGCTTCATTCCCAGTGGTAAGGTCCCCAACCTTTATTTTCCACTAGCTGAAAAAAACTTGATATTTGCTCCATAAAAAACTTTCCCTATACACACAATCTTGCCTATGGGTCTCAGAACGGAAAGTCCTGTAGCACCAACCGGGCCTCTGGGCTAAGAGCCACTGCAGTGTGCCCAAGGTCAAACAAATTCCAGTCTCAGGCCTCCCTGGTAGCACAGCGGGTTGCGCACCACACTGTAAAGTCTCCAAGGCACAGCATTGTGAGTTTGAGGCCCAGCCAGGGAGGGGACTCACATGGCACGTCAGACCTCTCCTGCCTCGCCCACTGCTCCCCTCAGCAGCCTACCTCAGTCCATCTGCCTGTTCTGCTCCCTGCTCTGTCTCTGGTGGATCCTCTCACCTCCCGTGACTTGGCCTGTACCCCAGCTCTTGCATGCATAAATAAATCTTTTTTTAATTTTTTTATCTTTTATTTATGCATGCAAGAGCTGGAGTACAGGCCAGAGTCCAGGGAGATGAGAGGACTCACCAGACAGAGTGGGGAACAGAACAGACAGACTGACCGAAACACACTGCTGAGGGGAGCAGCGGGCGAGGCAGGAGAGGTCTGCTGCGCCATGTGGGTCCCCTCCCTGGCCGGCAGCAGGGATCGAACTCGTGCTGTAGTGGCTGCAGTTGCTTCATAGTGTGTTGCTTAACCCACTGCGCCACCAGGGAGGCCCCTGCATAAATAAATCTTAAAAAAAAAAAAAAAAGAAATTCCAGTGTCTTCTGGCCCAACTGGCTGCAGGTCATGGGGGCAGCTTCTGGCAGGTTTGACTTGCACTGCCCTCTAGAGCAAGGGGCCCACCTGCTCTGCTCCCTCCTGGAACTTCTTCAAATCATCCTGCTGCAGACAGTAAAAGGAAGAGCAGCTGCAGACCCACCGGACAGAGTGGGGAGCAGACCAGCAGACTGACTGGCTGGGAATCTAGACCTGCGCACACAGGGACTGGGCAGCCCCACTCACACTAGTCCTCCCCAGGTTCCCAACAATATCTGTGACCCTCCTTCCTTCTGCCAATCCAGCCCATGCAAATGGGTCTGGTTGCCAACTTGTAAGCCTGCGGGAACCTTTGAAGCTATAGGTTCTTGTTCACACATATGTGCTCATCAACACACCTTCTGCTTTTCTTTTTTTATTGGCTATGTCAGTCATTCACTACATTTACCGAGCACCAATTATGTAGCAGGCCTCAGGCTCAGCATAAGATACCTGTAATTCAGGCCTATGCTTCTGGGTCTTGCCTCAATCTCATGTCCTCTCAACATGCCCATCCAGTTGGTTCATTTTGCTTTTTAAATTTTTTTTTTAAAGATTTATTTATTTATGCATACAAGCACTGAGGTCCAGGCCCGAGGTGGGGGGGGGGGCGGGGGGGGTG
>JAGFMF010011397.1:14325009-14338939 GCA_019455555.1 Galemys pyrenaicus
CCTCCCTGGCCGGCAGCAGGGATCGAACTCGTGCTGCAGTAACTGCGGTTTACTTCATAGTGCGTTGCTTAACCCACTGCGCCACCAGGGAGGCCCCATTTCTTCCTTCTAACCCGTCATGTTAGACCCACAAAAAGACATTCCTGTCTAAACTTCTGCTGCATGCCTTGGGATCAAAGCTAGGGATTTGGGCAGCCAAACTCTGTAGTTCCCTGAGCTGGCTGCTGGATGGGTTTTCAGACGGCCCACTTATTGGCAGGTGCCTCTCGCAGGACGGGGGGCCTGAGACCTGTCTGTCATTTGACACAACCCAAAACACATTCCTGTCCTTCCTCCCAGTTGCCTGCTTCCAAGAGTCACGCTCAGAATGATGCAGGACAAACTTTGGGGTTGTGTGTGGGGAGGTGAGGAAGTCCAGATGAAGGGTTTTCATTGGTATCTTTTAAGAGACTAAGTTCCTCTATAACCCCACGCCAGCCACTGAATAAGGCAGACTGTTCTTTCTTACAAGAGAATCCTGCTTCTCTCAGGGTTTTGCCGGCTTTGTCCCTAGGAGCTATTACGAAGCAGTACTGCAACATGCGCTGGACCTGGACAATTGCACATTGTGTGGCTGAACGCACAAGGCCTTCTGGAGGAAGGGCAGCTACCTTGTGGGCACCCTTTGCTGTCACCCACAAGTACCTTTGCCTGCCTGGTCATTTACTTAGCCTCGTCAGCTTTTGCAGGAGGGAATGATGACTGTAGACCTGTGCTCAGGGAGCAGGGGCCCTCAGTGTGCGAGAGGGAGGTCCCTGGGCTGGCGGGGACTGTACTGCATTCAGCTGTGCCCCCAGCACAGGGCCTAGTGTGCAGCAAGATCAATAAATGCTTGTGGAATGCATGACTGCTGGCTGCTGTGTCTGCCCAGTGGGAGAGCTGGAGACCCTCACAAGAGCCCAGGTTCCTGTGGTGTGAGGCCGCAGGCTGGCTCCTCCCTCCAGTGTAATCTTTCTCCCCCTCCCTCCATTTGACTTTATACTCCTGTTGTCCTGAAAGGGTCATTCAGGCCTTTCAGCCCTTTGCAGAACTTTGATCCTTTGGAGGCTGGGCATTCAGCTGGGGGAGGTCTAGCCCCCAGCTGATTCCGAGCCACCTAACTGGCTGCTCAATCTGCCTTGATCTGCTGGAAGCGCCTGGGGCTGTTTCCCTTTTCCCTGCACTGAAGAGAATCACTGCTCAGTGTCCTTAAGCCCCGCCTGCCCTTGGGGTTGTCTGCCCTCGGGGCTGCCCGCCCCCTCTACTCATCCCCCCCACCCTTGCCAGAGAGAGACATGTCCAAGCAGGGTCCGGACTACATCTCCCAGCGTGCCTGGCAGAGTTGTGGCCTCTGTGTGCCGGCTGCACCAGTTGCGGGCAACAATGCAGCAGGCTATGAGCATGGTGGCCCGTCTGGGCTTACCTCTGCAGGCGCTCCCCTGGACCCTGAGCCGTCCGTTTAGTTGCTCACAGGTGGGAGAGAGGGTGCTGGGGTGTGGTGCCGATCATAGGGGGTGGAGGAGGTGGGGGGCTGGGGTCTGGGCCCTGGTGGCACTGAGCCTGGCCGCCTGCAGGATGTGCTCCGCCGGACGGCACTCTATGACTTCCACCTGGCCCATGGCGGGAAGATGGTGGCGTTCGCAGGCTGGAGTCTGCCTGTGCAGTACCGGGACAGCCACGTTGACTCTCACCTGCATACACGCCGGCACTGCTCGCTCTTTGACGTGTCTCACATGCTGCAGGTGAGCCAGGGCTCTCTTCGTGTTCACAGCTGTGCAACCCTCCAATTTATTCCCTGGGAACTGGATTCCAAGGACAGCCCTCAGAACAGTTGAAGGTCCCAGGGGTCACAGACTCTGCCCCCAGGAGATTAACTCAGAGGGTCTCATGAGCATCTCCTCTAATCTCCCCAGCTGCTTCCACTTAGTGGCTTGCTTTAATATCCTGAATTTTCCAGGACTGGCACCTGTTCTCATCTACTGTCCTAGGTATTGGTTTGGAAGAGGGGGCATTTCAGGAAGGTGCCGGGCCCTTTAAGTTCTGTAACCCCCTCAGTAAACCCTTTCCTGTGCAGGTGGCTGTGGGCAAATCACAAGGTGGGGGGCTTCTGCCACCTGTAGAACCAAAAGAGTACTCAGGTATTCTAGATGAACTGCGTTGCGCATGGCACAGAGGATGCTGCCTTGCCCAGTTGTCTTCCAGCTTGTTGGACGCTTCTGCTCTCTTTCTTAGACCAAGATATTTGGTTGTGACCGGGTGAAGCTGATGGAGAGTCTAGTGGTTGGAGATATTGCAGAGCTAAGGCCAAACCAGGTGGGCCCTTTTATTTCCGCTCATTGGATGTTCTTAGTCATAAGCCAGCAAGCTGGTTGAGTCCTTGCTTTGGGCTTGGGGTCACACAGGTGGATCACAGTTTCTTTGGGTTTATAGTCTTGGGGAACAGGGTGCCACAATCATGTCCAGACACCCAGCTATCCTTCCTGCCTACAGCCAGGTGGGGGTTGGGGTGAGGAGGCTGTTTGTCCTGTCCTCACCACAGTAGGCTTGGAGGCCAGAACCTAGGTTCTGCCCTGTTCTGTGACCTTCCATGCTACTCAGTTCCTTGGCATTTCAAAAATGTAGTTCCCGAACCACCTCCTTGTCACTGTGATCTTATTAGGAAAATGCTCTCAGGCTCCTCCCTAGATCTGCTGAATTAGAAACTTCATTTTAACAAGATCCCCAGGTGACTGCTTAGGTCAATTGCACAGTATTTTGGGGGCATTGCTATGGAGCACATGGGGTCATCAGATGAACTTTGAAGCTTCTGTCATTGGGGCTCCAGGCAGGTCTGGGTGGAATGAAGCAGCAAGTCATGGGTTAAATAGATGGAACTCTCAGAAATGACTGGGAGGGGTGTAGAGGCCCCACCAGATCATAGAGTGGGGTGGGGGTGAAAACTCTCAGTGCCTGAGAATCTGAGGGCCTGGGATTGGGCTCAGCCTTGCACCTTGCATACCTGCAGCTCTGTCATTAGTGTTCACTAGTTTGTGATGGCTGAGTGAATGCACAGGTGTGTCTGGCTCACACTGGGCCTTGGCCTCCTGGAACTGGAGGCAAAGATGTTCCATTTTGGTCCCAGGGGACACTGTCGTTGTTTACCAGTGAGGCTGGAGGCATCTTAGATGACTTGATTGTGACCAACACTTCTGAGGGGTACCTGTACGTGGTGTCCAATGCTGGCTGCCGACACAAGGACTTGGCTCTTATGCAGGTACAGCCCCTCTGTGTTCCGTCTACTTTGTCTTCCTTGTTCAAAGAGCAGTGTCCTTGCGGTCCAGGACAGCCCTGGTGTGGACAAGGAGCTCATGCTTGATAATGGCTCCGAGTGAATGAATAGCAGGTCAGAGCAGGTCCTTCCTGTTTTAGAGGGGTGGAATGGGGGACGTGGGAGGTGAAGCTGACCTTGTCCTCTAAGTGAGGTTGGGGTGCTTATGTCTGAAGTGAGTTGACCGACTTGGGCTTAGGTCATCCCTATCATTTAGTATTTGCATGACCCTGTAAGATAGGAAATGGCTTAATCTGCCCAGCTCTGTAGTACCTGGAACACAGGAGGTGCTCAGTAAGTGGTTCCAGAAGCTGAGATGTGGTGTTCCTGTCTTTCCTTTCAGGATAAGGTCAGAGAGCTTCAGAACATGGGTAGCGACGTGGGCCTGGAAGTGGTGGGTAATGCCCTGCTGGCTCTGCAAGGTGAGTGGGCCTGATTTAGGGTTGGAACTGACCTTTGCCTTTCTGGTGTCCTTGACTGCTTAGCATAAAGGCCGCACCAAGAGAAAGGGGTGGATGGTGTGATGTTTTTCTGCCATAATTTTTAACTTTGGTATTGTGTCCTCCTTCCACTTGCCACAAAATGCTAGGGACTGAGGGCCAGAGTGTTTTCTCCCACCTGCAGCCTTGTTCTAACCCCTGAGTGAGGGCTGTGGTTCAGCATTGGGAGGCACTTGGTCCTGGACACTTGGTCACTGGTTCCCTGTGCCCAGGTCCCACAGCGGCCCAGGTGCTACAGGCTGGTGTGGCAGATGACCTGAGGAAATTGACCTTCATGACCAGCGCAGTGATGGAGGTGTTTGGCGTGTCTGGCTGTCGTGTGACCCGCTGTGGCTACACAGGAGAGGATGGTGTGGAGGTGTGTTAAGAGGTGGGTGCAGGGTAGAGTGGGGCACTGGACGGAGGCAGTTACCCACACCTGCTCTCTGGTGTTTCATGCAGATCTCAGTGCCAGCTGCGGGTGCAGTCCATCTGGCAACAGCTCTGCTGGAGAATCCAGAGGTGAAGCTGGCAGGGCTGGCTGCCCGGGACAGCTTGCGCCTAGAGGCAGGCCTCTGCCTGTATGGGAGTGACATTGATGAACATACCACACCTGTGGAAGGCAGCCTCAGTTGGACTCTGGGTGAGCTGGGCTAGCACCAGGAAGGGGATCCTGAAGGTTGGAGTGGTCCTTAATGAGGCCGGTCAGCCCAGAGCAATGGACTCAGCCTCCCTGAGCCTCCATTCCCTGCAGGCTCCACAGAGGCTCTGCCCATTAAAAGCTGAGGACTCTCAGCAAACTGAGGGGAAAGCGTGGCCTCCGATAGGTGGGTGGCAGACTGAGTTGCGGAGGTTTGGGGCCCTGGGGAGCTGAGGGAAGGGTCATTGATGCTGGACTTTTTTTCTTAAACTAGGATCTCCTCTGCAGGGGACTATGGACCGTGGCTTAAGTCTGGTATTTTATCTTCCAGGGAAACGCCGCCGAGCTGCCAAGGACTTCCCCGGAGCCGCGGTCATTGTCCCCCAGCTGAAGGGCAAGGTGCAGCGGAGGCGCGTGGGGTTAATGAGTGAGGGGGCTCCAATGCGGGCACACAGCTCCATCCTGAATACAGAGGGTACAGTGATTGGTAGGTGTCCCAGGGAAGTTGGACAGCCCTTGTCCCCTCAGGAAGGTGGGGCCCTGGGCTGGCAGGGTGGCACTGATGCATGGCTTCTGCTTGGACAGGTACTGTCACCAGTGGCTGCCCCTCGCCGTGCCTGAAGAAGAATGTGGCGATGGGGTATGTGCCCTGTGAGTACAGTCGCCCAGGTACTCAGCTGCTGGTAGAGGTGCGGCGGAAACAGCAGATGGCTGTGGTCAGCAAGATGCCCTTTGTGCCCACAAATTACTACACCCTCAAGTGAGGAGGGCTAAGGGCATGGCCCTCCCCTCTAGGAGCCTTGCCTAGGAGAAGATTCTATGAGGGTTTAATCAGAAAGCTGAGGCAGAACACACCTGGGGTAGGTGGTGGCTAGGGTGGAGGCTGGTTCCGATTGTTTCAGGATGGCTGTTCCAGCTGTTCACCTCATCCTATACTACTCCAACTTCAGAACCCAGTTCTGGGTGGTGGACCAGCTCGCCAAATGTCCTGTTTTCGCCTCTGCTCCCACCAGCCTCACCCTTACCTGCTAGAGGGCTCTAAGAAGCACCACTATTGGCATCTCTTTTACTCTGCCAATTATGGGTGTGGAGCAAAGGCTCATCTTTAGGGGGAGAATAATGCCTCCCAACCTACCTCAGCATGGTTGCTCACAGTGCAGAGGGTTAGTACCTGGGCAGTACTGGCACCTGCTCCAGTCTGCTGCCTCTCCCTGGGCAGGAATGACTCCTGACTCACAGAGGGCTGGTCCAGCCGCACTGCTGTGCCTGTGTGTGAACTCTGGGGTGAGAGGGTGCGCACTCACTCTTCCAGGTTCCCAGGTTGGTCCAGCCTGTTGCCCAGTAGCCAACAGCACCAGGCTCACTCTCTGTTCTGAGCCCCAGGATTGTTACAGGGCAGGCTGGACCTCTTTCTGGACTTCTTACCCTGGGCTGGCCATCACCCCAGGGGGGCATTCCTGAACTCCACTGATTCCTGAAGTACATTAAATGAGCCTCCTCCCTGCCATGGTCTCTAGACTCATCGTTCTTTGTGCACACGGTTTCTGGAGTACCAGTCCAATTCTCTTTCCTGGCCTCTGAGACTATAGAGGGGCTCGGTCTTTTAAGAACTAGTGGGGATGTTGCCCCAATGGCCCTTAACACCCTTCTAGGGAGTTGGCAGCACCTCGTCATGTCATTGCATTCTAGGTTCCCAGGGGGACAGTTGCCCCCAGGTTGTTCTCTCCAGTTTTCTCTGTGCATGCGTACCCTTACGTTGTCTGAATAACCACACAACTGACACACTTCCATGTTTAATAAACCATACCCTCAGTTTTGCGTGGAGTGAAATGTAAAGCCCTAATTCTGTGTGGTGGCATCAGTGAGTGGGTCGGGGGCTACGAAACCATCATCCTGCCCACCTGAAGATATCTCTGGAACAGGTACATATACATGAGTTCAATGTTAGTCTTCCAGTAGTTCTCTGCTGCAAAGACAGTATAGGCAAAGTCTGCCAGGTGGAATCGGGACATTGAACAGAGGATGCAGGCAGCGCAACACTGAGGTAGCTGGTGGCCCAGGAGAAGCAGGCAGAAGTACCACTAACAAGGAAGGAGGCAGGTCCAGGCCACACTGCTCTGAGTTTGCCACCCATACCTCTGGATGTTTCCCTGGCCCACGGTGGAAGTGGCAGACTGGCTGGACCTGTGGCTCTTCCCTATTAAGGGTTCCTGGGGAGTGAGATGGCTCTAGTAGGGAGGAGCTTCTGAGCTCTTAGGATAAGTCTGTGGTTCCAGGTCAAGATAGGAAGTGATGCTGCAGGGCAAAAGGCCTGTGCAGTTGCTTTGCATTAAATCCACAACGCATGGGCCCTTAAGTGGTGGGAGTGGGAGGTCACTCCTGGGGCTCAGCCTCTTTCAGGCACCCAGCTACCCTCCAGGAAGCACTGAGAGGAAAATGAGTATGACGATTGGGGGAAGACATTCTCCACAGCTTGGTTTATACCTAGAGAGCTCTTGATGGGTCATGAACGTGGGTATTTGTTGCCCCTTGCCTTATACTTGAGTGGCTAGCTAAGTAGCCAGAGTAGAAGGTTATGTTCCTACCTTCCTGCTGATAAAGCAAAACCAAAGAAATTTGGGATTGGTCCTAGGTTTTGGCACTAAAAAACAATAAAACGGGAGATTCATACTCAGGGGAGAACAGGCTGTTCCTAACAAATCCCAGAGATGGTCAACTTCAAGGCTTCCTCTCAGAGGGACAAATCTCTATGGGACTGTATCTCAGATCAGTGGAACAAAGCAAGACAGAAAATGGACTTCTGCCCTTCCCAGCCCAGGGACTTCAGAGCTGACCCCTGAGAGAGAAGGTGCATGCCTTCTTAAGACATCCAGATAGAGTAGAGGCAAACTCTACTTATCCAATACCTGGAGCTGCTGGAGGCAGCCAAGGGCAGTGCAGATAAATCCCTGTAAGCACTGAGGTACTCCTTGCCCCCAACCTGACACCCCTGCAGTCGTCTTTGGGGTCTGGGCAACAGCAGGACCCAGTGTAGGAGCCAGAAGACCCGGTGATATCCCTGGAGACCCCTCTGCTGCCTTTCCTTATTCTCTGTGAGTTTTGAGAGGTTCATTTGCTGCTGTTTCCCTAAAAGTGATGAGGAGAAGAGAAAGGGGTTATTCTATTGCCTACACACCAGTCCCTGATACTGACTCTCCTTACTGGGCTCAGGAAAGCCACACTGTAATCTAGACCTCTTTGCTGAGCTCCCACAGCAAGCACTGGGCCTACCACCTCTCCCCTTATAATGGTGTTCCTTTACTTCCAGTTGCTTGAAGGCCAACTGACCTGCTAATTGGCCTCTTACCCTCTGTTGGGACCCTGTATTTGCTATGAATCATGTAGCTATAAAGGCAAATTAGCCACAGACTTCTTTTTAAAAAAAAATTATTTATGCATACAAGAACTGAGGTATAGGCCAGAGGTTGGGAGTGTGTGTGTAAGGATTCACAAGAGAAGAGTGGGGAGTACAGGCAGAGCTACTGAAATACACTGCTCAGGGGAGCAGTGGGCGAGGCAGGAAAGGTTGGCTGCGCCATGTGGGTCAGCTCCCTAGCTGGGGATGGAACTTGTGCTGAAGTGATTGGACACTTCATAGAGCTGAGACTTAACCCCTTGCACCACCAGGGAGGCCCCTTGCTGAATTATTTATTGATTTATTTATGCATACAAGCACTGGGGTACAGGCCAGAGGTGTAGGGGAGTGAGAGGATTCATCACAGAGAGCAGGGAGCAGAACAGGCAGATCAACAGAAGTACACTGCAGAGGGGAGCAGTGGGCACAGCAGGAGAGGTCTGCTGCGCCATGTGGGTCCCCTCCCTGGCCAGCAGCAGGGATCGAACTCGTGCTGCAGTGGCTGCGGTTTACTTCACAGTGTGTTGCTTAACCCACTGCGCCACCAGGGAGGCCCCTTGCTGAATTATTTAATAGCTCTCTGAGACTTGGGTAGGGCTTTATAGCTCCCTCCATGCCTTCATGTTTGAGCTCCAGCATCAGAGCTTTGTGCTTCCATCGTGTCACCCTTGTTTTGCCCCTGGGCTTGTTTTACCCATTCTCATTGCCTGGTACACTTTGCCACCCTTTGGCCATTGCCCTCAGCAAGGCTGTCACAGGAGAAGCCTCTCACTGCACTTGGATCTGCACTGCTGCCCTCCCGTTTTAAATGTCTGGCTCAGGCTCCCGTGGCCTAGGGGTTAAGTATCAGCACTATCACCATTATGACCTGAGTTTAATCTCTGGCCAGGGAGGTAACCCACATGTGGTGCAGCAGACCTCTCCTATCTCGCCCACTGCTCCCTTCAGCAGTGCATTTCAGTAAATCTGCCTGTTTTGCTCCACACTGTCTCTGATGAATCCTCTTACCCCCCCGGAACCTCTGGTCTACACCCCAGTTCTTCTATGCTAAATAAATAGATAAATGTCTGGCTCCCCTTGTGAACAAAGATTTAGTTAGTTGCTATCATCAGGACTTAGGGTGGCCTAGGACTGAATGAATGCCCCAATAGTTCATGTTTTACAGATGAAGAGGTGGACCTGATGGTGTCAATCAGTGCACTAAGGACAGAGTCATCTGCCTTTCCAACTGAGGGACTTGCCACTTCATCTCTCTGAAATTGGTAATACCACCCCCTGCACAGGCTGCAGAACACTGCTCTATTTGAAGACTGGATCTTGCTGCAAAGGCATATGCTAGTGGACTTCTACTCTGAAAACTTCCCTACTTGGTCCTGAGCATAACAGTGTTCACTGCCTGTCAATCATGGGGCTGGGTTGGGAAGATTTACTCACCAGGAAGGGAAATGCGTGGAGCCATCAGGTGTGGATCCATTCTGGCCGCCCAGACCTGGGGGCAGGAACACATCCTGAGCTGCAGCAGACTGGGAGTGGGGATCTTAGCAGGCATTAGCTCGGGGCAGGTTAGAGGTTAGAGGTATTGTTTGGTGGAATCTGTTGGGAGTCCTAAGAATATAGTAGTGTAGTCTGGTGAGGGTTCAAAGAAAGTTATATGATGGGTGAATTGGTGGGGCTTCTGGAGTGAAATGGTATGTTGGCACGGGCTAGAGTACAGCATTAAGTTCTGATGAGGCTCTTAGGGGACAAGAGGTGGTCTAGGGGGGCTTTGGGGAGCCCAATGGCACAGTTTGGTGAGGGTTGGGGAGATAGGCTCACGGAGATTGGTGGGGAGCCTCACCTGGGCGGTGATACAGCCCGGTCACCGTGCTCCCGTAGAACCCCCACGCCAGCTGGATGCCCAGGAGACTTAACACCAACCACAGCAGCAGCAGCTTGAAGAGGGTCACACGCATGTCTTGCGCCTCCCACTCCCGCAGGAACTCGCTGCCCAGAGCACCCAGTGCTCCCAGCACCGTGGTGGGTAGAGCCTGCAAGGACTGCCCAGACCAAGGTTCCGCCATGACAGGCCCGTGCCCCACCCTAGGGGTTGTCGCCGTAGGTCCAACTGCGCAGGCGTCTCGTCTTCCGGGGCCAGGTCCGTTAGTGCGCATGCGTACCCAGGCAATAAGCGCCCACTTCGCTTGCGCGAAGAGTTGGCAGTTTGGGGAGGAGTGTTAAAAACTGCGCACGCGCACAAAGCCCCACCCAGCTTGCTTAAAGGATGACTGACTCGAGGAGTATAAAATAGCAACCAGGTCTTTTATAGCCCCGGATTTCCCGTGATGCCCCACGCGGCTGTAATGATTGGCTAATCGCTTTGCTTTCAGGGCGTGGACGCACTCCCGAGCAATCGTGGTTGAGCTAAATGTGCGCGCGCGCGCGCGGGGACGCGATCGCAGCCGGCTCGAGCCCGCAGGGCACACGGGGGCGCGCACGTCGCTCCCCGCCCTCCCGCTGCCGCCCGCCCTCGCTCTGCTCCCCGCCCGCCGCCCGCCGTCCTCCGTCGGTTCTCTCGTTTAGTCCACTGCCGCTTCTTCAGCCACCCGCCCTAGTCTTCGAGCTTGCGACTCGCGGACAGGCGTCCTCGGCTGGGAGAGAGGCCGGACTCGGAGTCGTCTCCTGAGGTGAGCCAGAAAGATCCCTTCTGGCGCCGCGGCGCCCCGGGCCCGCCCGCCCGGCACTCTTCCGGCCGCCCGGCCGCGGCCCCGCTGCGGCCGCGCCCCACCTGCTGCTCCGGGCTGTTACCCCTGGACCCTGACTGTGACTCCCGGCTCGAGTCCCGGCGCCCTGAAGCCGCGGCCCCGCCCGGGCAGTCCCCGGAAGCGCGCCCGCGGCCTTTGGCGCCCCTTCCCCCGCCCGGCCAGGCCTGTTGGAGTCCAAGCCTCCCGCCCGCGGTTCCCGGCGCTTCCTCTCTCTCGGCGGCGCCGGGCAGGGCGGGGGCTCGGAGCCGGGCCCCTGCGAAGCGCGCGTGGCTGTCGGAGTTGAAATGGGAAAGAAACTCTTTACAACTCCATTTTGCCTTTTACATTTAATATGAAATATGAATCACCGTTTTATACTGGGTGAAGTCCAGTTATGTGTCGGTAGCTTTTCTTTTTTAATAGTGTTGGAGATTGTGCAAGTAAAAAGTAGTGTTGAAATTTTAGGATTAGGATTCTTCGGTATTGGAAAGAACGGAATTGGCCAGTTGGAAAGGATTTTTTCATGATTTTTGAACTATGTTGTATCAAAATAGAGTGCAATTTTGCATAGTGAAGTACTATCTTGCTTCGGAATCACCTAAGCATCTACCCTAAGTTACTGATTCAGATCAATTACAAGTGGTCTTCCACTGAATAGCACTTTGCATTCAAGTTGATTTGGTCAAAAACTGGCTAGCAGTTTAGGGTGCAAAATTGACATCCTTTTACCTTAGCATTGGTTTCACTTGTGGTTTTCAGTAGTTAGGATTTAAAATTTTTACCCTTGTTGGTGACTTGTTTCTTTCTGGTTTTAATACAGTCTTTTGAAGTAGCTGTTTCTTGCAGGTGTGTAATGAGATTATATCCTTCCCTGCCAAATCTACAGAGGAAAAAGTACTTTAAAAACTATTCTTTAATATGAAAAAAGGAAGTATATGAGTTATTAAACTTGGGAAAAAACAAAAAACTATTCTTTAAAGTGTTGTATGGTAAGATAATTTTTCAGCCACTTACTGTCATACACACAAATGTGTGATGTGTTTATACCGTGTTGACGATTGTCACCTTAGACGTGGTTAAATTGGTACATATATTGTTTTGAGCATTTGGCTCAAGTGACATTGAACTGAAAATACAAGGCTAGTTCCTAATTGTAAAGGATAACTTATTGAAGTGTTTCTTTTGATCACGTGTCTTGATAGTACTTTTGTAGAGCACGGATGATTCTTGGGGACATACCAAAAATACATTAAGTGGAACTTGGTGACTTAAAACCTCTGTTCTCATAAAAATGTATACTGGAAGGGAGAATCGGAATTCAATTTTTTAATAAATCCGAAGTTTTAGACCTGAAAGAAATCTTTAGGACATGTAGTTCAACACTACCTGCAGATGGAGAAACTAAGTCCTAGAGTCTTAAGTAAATTTTCCAAGGTTATATGTATCTAGTCTTGTGCAAGCCAGAACTGTTTTCTCTGTAAGGTAGTCTCCATTTACTCCTGAACTACAGGCTTAAGGGTCTGCTAAAATTGAGGATTTAGCACTTAATTCCATTCAGATATTTTCTCCGCTTACATATATTGACAGAATTTGGGAATTTTATTTTCTAAGCAAATTTCAGTTCTTCAGCTTTCACAACACTGCCCTTTCCTAACTGGATAACCCTGAAGCAGTTGTAGATAAATGATGACAGGTTGCTGCCTGACCTCATCCTGGCTTTTAGGTATTGGGGTCTTCTTGAGGTACCAGCTTTTTTCAGAAGATGACCCAGATTCCTCTGCTCCAAAATCAACATAATTAGGTTAAATTAATGTTATCAATCTGCTGTGGGTTCTTTTGACTATTGATTATGAGGTGGGCTGGAGAGAAACTGGATGTGTCAAGTAAATAGTTCCCCGTGTTTATGTGTTTGGTGGTGATTTTGTTGGAGTATTTTCATAGTCCTGATCACTTTTTTGTTTGCCAAAACAAAGTTTTGTTTTTATAAAGTGTATCCTGGTCATGTGGGGTGTAAGTTATTAGGAGGGTGAAAACTGGTAGGTCTTCAGATGTTTCCTGTCCATAGGGTGGAGTCCAGGCAGTGACTGGAGGAGTTCAGTTGCTGCTTTGGGACTTCTTCATTGTCATTGAGATGACAGATTTATGTTAATGCAAAAGGAAGACTGAACTGATTTGGACTTGATGGGCTTCCATAGATTATAACTTGGGTTTGCTTTGCATCACAGCTACTAGTGATAAAGATTTATGGTACTTAATCACTAGATTTAAAAATTAGCCCTGTATTTGTAAATTTAAAAAGTCCCTGTTTCCTCTTCCATTACTGCTTAGTTTATCCTTTTAAGCACCTGGCCAGTGGACCTCAAATTGCTGCATGTACACATTAATGTAACTAAATTTTAAATTTGTTCAATATCTTCTCTCCAGAGACATGCTCGCTGTTAAGTATTTGTTTGAAAACTAAATTATAATTTTCCAGGATAGTTTAAAGTTTGTAATCATTGTAAAATTCCTATTTCAAGTGACTCATTTTTAATCTGTGGTGCTGTAGTATTAAGTGAAGGCCTTATATACTCATAATTATGGTAGTCATGTGACTGAAAATCAGACATTAAAGCTTCTCATTCTGGGTGTTGGTCTGAGTTTATTGGTGCTTCCTCCAGTTGACTGTGAATACCTAATAATCACCAAAATGGGAAATACACTCTGTTAAATTACAGCCAATTTGTACCAAATTGAGCCTGATTTTTTTTGTTTGGAGAGGTTCAGTAAATATTTTAATCATATTTATGATGGTATGTGATATGAATATGACAGTTTATGATAGTATCTTAATACTCATGGAAAAGGAAAGAGCACAAAGCAGTCAATAAAGTAGTAGGTGTGAAGTGGAGTGAAGGAGAAGATGGTAGCTAAAATGAAATTAGGTTTCACAGGAACCAGATCATGCAAGGGCTTTAAGACGTGGGAGTTCTTTGAACTTGTTCTGGGGTGAGAAATCTAAATGTTTTTAAGCAGAATGATGTGATCTGATACTAAACAACTGGAATTACTCATGGATAGCAGGAATTGGTGTGAGTCTTTTCTGATTTTAAGTAGTAAACTAATACTGATAATTTCTGGCAAAAATATTAGCGAAAGATGTCCTAATATATTAATAAGTAAAATAAAATTGCAGTCACTGGGTCAAGGAAATTAATATTAAATAAATTACTAAGTAATAAGCATTAAGGAAATTAATAAAATATGAATTTCTTTGATCTAATGACCAGCTTGTTCTTTTTTTTTTTTTTTTAAAGATTTATTTATTTATGCATACAAGCACTGGGGTACAGGCCAGAGGTGTGGGGGGGGGTGAGAGGATTCACCACAGAG
>JAGFMF010011397.1:14344375-14359293 GCA_019455555.1 Galemys pyrenaicus
CTGCGCCACCAGGGGAGGCCCAGTTTTTTTTTTTTTTTTTTTTTATGATATGGCAATTTTGTTGGAAATTGTTTTCAGAGTACTTTGTGAAAATTCTTTTCTGCATGAAGTCTCTTGTTTAACTTTTCCAGTTTTTTGGAGGAAATGCTTTATCGTTAGAAGGTCTTAAATTCAGAAAAAGAAAAGAGTAGAATATCCTGTTAAGAGCATGTGCTCTGTTGTGAGGTTGAGAGAGTTATACTGGCTCTGATACTTGGTAGTTTATGACTGGACAGTAATGTAACCCCTTTGTAACTCAGTTTTCTCCTCCCTAGAATGGGGGTATTAGTGGATTACTAGGAGGGTTCAATGGCATAGATGCATAATAGCCTCAGTATTAGTCATGTAGCCTTTCAGTTTTCACTATTTAAGTTAGTTTTTATTATGTATTAATCACACTTTAATGTGTGATTTTTGGAGGGGTGTATAGTCCTAAGAATGAATTCTTAGGGTTACAGAAGAGGGCTCCTACTGGGTCCCTAGCATTTAGGAATAGTGGTTCTAAAACTTGGTTATTCCCAGACAGGGGATCCAGTTCTCAAAATTGTTACTTTGAGAGGTATTTTGATTTTTTTTAACAGATTTATTTATTTATGCATATAAACACTGGGATACAGGCCAGAGGTTCAGGGGGTGAAAGAATCCACTAGACAGAGTGGGGAACAGAACAGGCAGATCCAGATTGACTGAAATACACTGCTGAGGGGAGCAGCAGGCAGTGCAGGAGAGGTCTGCCTGCGCCATATGGGTCACCTCCCCAGTCGACGGCAGGGATTGAACTCATGCTGCAATGGCTATGGTTTGCTTTATAATGTGTTGCTTTACCCACTGCGCCACCAGGGAGGGCCCAGGTATTTTGATTTTTCAAAATCATGTTTATTGAGGTATAATCTGTATACAATAGAAGTACCCATTTAACATCTGACAGTTTGAATTTTGGTAAAAATACACACTATGTAATTGCCACCCATTTCCTTGGAAGCTTAAAGGTTTCTTTTAACTAGATTTTTAAACAAGATTTATTTCATTTATGAATATAAGAGCTGGGGTGTAGGGGGAGTTTGAAAGGATTCACCAGAGACAGAGTGGGGAGCAGAACAGGAAGATCAACTGAAATACCATGCTGAGGGGAGCAGTAGGAGTGATAGGAGAGGTCTGCTGAGCCATGTGAGTCAGCTCCCTGGCTGGGGATGGAACTCCTGTTACAGTGGCTGCCAATAACTTGATAGTACTGAGACTTAACCCCTTGCGTCACTAGAGAGGCCCTCACTTTAACTAGTTGTTATTTTATTTTTTTTTTTTTAGTTCTATTTATACATACAAGAGCTGCGGTACAGGCCAGAGTCCAGAGCGGTGATAGGATTCACCAGAGACAGAGTGAGCAGCAGAACAAGCAGACTGACTGAAACACACTGCTGAGGGGAGCAGTGAGCAGGCAGGAGAGGTCTGCTGTGCCACGTGGGCCACCTCCCTGGCTGGGGATACTTCATAGTGAGTGAGGTGTTTAACCCCTTGTGCCACCAGGGAGGACCCTAACTAGTTTTTCCAAAAAAAAAAAATGTATGTAATTTATTGTTTGTGGGAATGCAAAATGGTATTCTACCACTATGGCGATACCTAAAACTTAAAAATAGAACTATCATATGACCCAGCAAGTCTACTTTGGAGGATTTGAAAACAAGATCTTAAAGAGGTGCTTGTACACCCAGATCCATAGAAGCATTATTACAATAGCTAAATTATGGAAACAACCCATGTATCCATTGACAGATGAGTGGGTAAGCATATATGATTTATAAAGACAATGAAGTATTATTCTGGGGCCTCCCTGGTGGCACAATGGGTTAAGCAACACTCTGTGAAGCAAATAGCAGCCACTGCAGCACAAGTTCCATCTCTGCTGCCCCGGGATGAATGGTGCTGTGGACCTCTCCTGCCTCGCCCACTGCTCCCCTCAGCAGTGTACCTCAGTCAATCTGCCTGTTCTGCTCACCACTCTGTCTCTGGTGAATCCTCTCCCCCTCCAAACATACCTCTGGCCTGTACCCCAGTGCTTGTATGCATAAATGTAAATATTTTTTTTTAAATGAAGTATTATTCAACCTTAAAAAGGAAGGGTATTCTGCAGTATGCTACAACATGAATGAATCTTGAGGACATTATGTTAAGTGAAAGAAACCAATCACAAAAAGACAAATACTATATGATTCTACTTGTGCGAAGAACTTAGAGTAGTCAAAATCATAAACATATAAATATAAAATAAAATGTGGTGGGGCGATACAGAATTTGTTTGAAAATGTGGACAGATGGTGGTGATAGTTTCACAACAATGTCAGTATTTAATGATACTGAACTATATCCTTAAATATGGTGAAGATGGTTAATTTTATGTGTATTTTACTAGTCTTTGGAAGGAAAAAATGTACTAGATAACAGTAAAATCATAACAGTTTTGCAATTAAAGCTCTATTTTCGTCATAGCCCAGTGTATATTCCTCCTGCCCTCATAGTATGTTTCCTTTGGGACTTAAAAAATTCCATATTTGGAAATAACCAAATTTGTGAATCACTGTTCCTACATATCAGGAGACCCAAGTGTGTATGAAACACAATGCAAAAGGCTATAGAGAGTGTTTAAGTAAGCCCTTTTTCCATCTTAGCCTCCCAGAGTCCTTTTTTTAGAGAAAACTATGTAACTGTGTCCTTTGTATCCATCCAGAGATACTGTATGTATTTACATACATACGTACATTCATTTTTTATATGCAGATCATTGCACTTTAATAGTTAGACATTTTATTCTTTCCCCTTAATAATCTTGGTGATTATTGTAATTATTTGTTTTGTCTTGGAAAGTAAAGAAAAGTTTATTTAGGAAAAAAAAGATAAAGACTCCCAGGTATAATGTACCTAGAAGAGCAAGGAGAGCCAGTCTTAGTGATTATTAAATATACACTTTGGGAAATAGTTAGGCAGTACCTTAAATAGTTATAAAATGACCATATGACCCAGCAATTCCATTGTTCTGTGTGTGTACGTGCGCACTTGTGTGTGTGTAAAATAGAGAACAGGTACTTAAACAAATACTTGTTCATAAACATTCATAGCAACACTATTCAAATAGCCAAAGGATGAAAACTGTCCAAATGTCTATCAACAGATGAATGAAAAAACAAATGTGAATGTTATTCAGCTACTTTAAAAAATGTGCTACAACATGATGGACCTTGATATAGGAAGCTGGGCACAAGAGGCCACACATTGTCTTATTCCATCTATATGAAATTATCTAGAACACTGGGGAATACATGGGGATTACAATTGATGTTAAATCTATAAATTAAAGAGAAAAAATAGAATAAAAAAAGAATAGCTTTATGTCAAGATGAACTGTTCTAATTAAAAAAGAAATATCTAGAACAGCTAAATCAATAGAAAACAGATTGGTGGTCACCAATTTGGGTGGTGAACATATTTTGGAATTACATAGTTAGTGATCACACCATATTATGAACACAATATTATGAATGTAGTAAGTATAGTAGTAGGTACAATCAACACTGATGGTACACATTTTTTAAAAAAAAATATTTTTATTTACTTACACATAGAAGACCTGAGGTGTAGGTCAGAGGCGTGAGGGTTTGAGAGGATTCACCAGAAACAGAGCAGGGAGCAGAACCAGTGCATCTACTGAAATACACTGCTGAGGGGAGCTCTGGGCGAGACAGGAGGTTTGTTGCACCATGTGGGTCAGCTCCTTTGGCTAGGGATTGAACTCATGCTGCAGTGGTTGGTGATAGCTTGATAGTGCTGAGACTTTAACCCCTGCGCCACCAGGGAGACCCTGATTGTACACATTTAAAAGGTTATGTGATTTTTTTTTTTTTTTCCAGTAAAAAATAGATTTTCAGACCTTATCTTCACTGGAAAGTTTTTAACTGGCTGGTTGTGGACTCTTGAGAGGAAGAGGTATTATCCAGGTGCCTGAGTGTAGATTGCCACTGCTGAAACATTGCAACAGGCCATTAGGCAGCTAATTGTTGCCTCTTAGTTATTCTTTTCTGTATGTCAATCCTCTAGACAAGCATTGTCTTGGCAGCAGTATAAGGGAGAATTAGGCTATACAAAGTCAAATCCTGAGACTGTATACCTATTTAAGATTAATCCTGGAGTTAAGGAGTTAAGTCAGTGTTACACTGTGCTTATCACCCCAAGCCTGAGTTTGATCCTGGGCTGGGAGCTAACCCCCATATGACTCAACAGACCCCTCCTGCCTTGTCCACTGCTCCCCCCAGCAGTTTATTTCAGTTAGACCTGCCTGTTCTGCTCCCCATCTGTCTCTGGTGAATCCTCTTACCCCCTGCACTTCCGGCTTCTACCCAAGATCTTGTATGCAAAATAAATAAGTCATTAAAAAAAAAGATTAACCCTTGAATCTTTATTTTGAGGTGATTTTATGCTCTCATTTAGAAGTTAGCAGGTATGTTCCCTAAGGTATGTTTCTTGCCTCATTACCCACTGCCCCCAGGAAGAATTTAAGTCTGGGATGATTCTCTCTTGGCATTGAAGGCTTTTTAAATTTTCCTCAGCTTGCCTCATGTACCTTAGGCCTACTGCTTTCAATTGCCAAGTGACTTTACTGCTACAGAAAGGGCAGTCTTGAATTTACATCAGTCCTTGGCATTGCTTGATCAGGATGGCTAAATAATAACAGTACGAGGCTCAAGCTCATTATGAACAAATGGGTAGTTTTAGATTTTTTTCCCCAGGGGTATGCTATGTAGTCTGTAAACAAAACAAAAGACTTTCAGTTTAATTTTATTTTTTAATTTTAATTTTTAATTTTATTTTTATTGTGTGGCAGGCACAGTTCTAGGTATGGGTGACCCTAGATTTGTTAGGACAGGTTTCTGCCACACACCCTCTCCCCGCAGGTATTAGCACTAGGGAAGTGAGTAGTACCTAAGGAGCCTGATCTCAGGGAGTATCTTGAGAGTGAGTTAGCTTTAAGTGTGAGGTTATTTAAGTAGGGGATGGGTGGGTAAGGTGCATTCAGGATAGATTAAAGAAGACAGAAATCATGGTTTACTAACCAGAGTTGTAGGTTATTTTATTAGTTTGACTGAGGTGGGTGTATGGTTTAGGTTTTATACTTTTATAAATTAGTCTTGGGATTTACAGTTACCTCCTTATCTGCAGTATGACCTTTTGTACTTAAAATCACCCTAAATATTTTTGACACTACTTGCATTAACACTATTTCTTCACACAGAAACTAGCATTGACAAACCTGGGTTGGGAGGACGTTTTTATGTACACTGGGGTCATCATTCCTCTTTGTGAGACTGATAAGACTTGTGTGTTGTGAAATTTACTTTAAAAAAATTCTCAGGCTTACTTTCTGAAAGATTAGGCAAGTTTTGCTTTTATTATACTCATCTGTACAAAACTGATTTATAACAGCTCAGTTTGGAAAGAGAAATAAAACATGCTTATATATAAACTTTTTTTTTTTTAAGATTTATTTATTTATGCATACAAGCACTGGGGTATAGGCCAGAGGTGTGTGTGTGGGGGGTGAGGATTCACCACAGACAGAGCAGGGAGCAGAACAGGCAGATCAACGGAGGTACACTGCTGAGGGGAGCAGCGGGCACAGCAGGAGAGGTCTGCTGCATCATGTGGGTCGTGTCCTGTCGTGTGTGTGTGTGTCCCCGGTGTGTGTGTGTGTGTGTGTGTGTGTGTGTGTCCCCGGCAGCAGGGCTCGAACTTGTGCTGCAGTGGCTGCGGTTTGCTTCACAGTGCATTGCTTAACCCACTGCGCCACCAGGGAGGCCCCTATATAAACTTTTTAAAAGTCTTATGAAATAAACTTCCAGTCACTTGTGTGTATTGTGCTCACTGTTTTCTCCCCCCCTTTTTACTGTTATTTTCTTTTGTCTTTCATATTATAAAAATGTTTCTTTATTGAGATCTAATTGACATAAACATTATGACATGCTTTTATATGTTGTGAGATGATCACACTAAGTTTGTGGGTTTTTTTTAAAGATTTATTTATTTATGCATACAAGCACTGGTTTTCTTTTTTTTTTTTTTTCTTTTTTATTTATGCATACAAGAGCCGGGGTACAGGCCAGAGTTGGGGAGGGTGAGAGGATTCACCAGAGACAGTGGGAGTGGAACAGGCAGATTTACTGAAATACACTGTTGAGGGGAGCAGCGGGCAAGGCAGGAGAGGTCTGCTGCGCCATGTGGGTCCCCTTCCTGGCCAGGGATAGAACTCGCTGCTGAGCTGTGGATCCTTTACAGTGTGGTGCTCAACCCGCTGTGCCACCAGGGAGGCCCAAAAATTGGTTTTCTTGATAAGAACTTTTAAAGTATTACTCAGCAACTTTCAAATCATAACATAATATTATTAACTCTGGTCATCTTGCTGCACGTCACATCTCTAGGATTGAGTTATTTCATAACTGGATTCTGACTTTTTAAAGATTTATTTATACGTACGGAACTAGGGTACAGGCCAGAGGTGTGTGGGGTAAGAGGGTTCATCAGAGACAGAGTGGGCAACGGAACAGGTAGATCAACTGAAACACACTGTTGAGGGGAGCAGCTGGCATGACAGGAGAGCATGAATGCGCCATGAGGGTCACCTCCCTGGTCATCGGCAGGGATTGAACTTGGTGCTGGAGTGACTGTGGTTTGCTTCATAGTGCTGTGCTTAACCTACTGTGCCACCATGGTGGCCCCAGGATTCTGACTTCCTGATGAATCCCTGAGATGTGCGATGGTCTTTTGCATTTTTTATTGGCATTTAAATATCTAGTATTTTAATTCTTTAAAGCAGTAAATGTAGTAAAAAAAAAATTAAGTCTTGTTCAAAGTTACGCTATATTTTTATATTTTTGGTTGCGAAATGGTAGAGACTTGCTGTAGTCATTACTGTTTCTTTTATGTAATTAGTCCCTTTCAAGAGTTATGAAGTAAAATTGTAATTATCTCAAGTATGTGCTATTAGTCATTTTTAAAACCATGATTTAGTTCATCTGTATGGAAATTCATTATCTTTTTAAATATTGTAAGTACTACATTATTCCAAAATACTGATCTAGCAGAAGCAGCATAGTTACTTAGTTTTAATTCTGTGTTTTTTGACTTGCGAACTGTTTTGTGCCTGCCTGTAAAGAAAATCTGGCTAATAAATGTATGTGAAATGCATTCATTATGACCCAGCAGCACTGTCTCAGGCATGTTTGGCAACTTATTTGCCAAAAATTAACTGAATATTGTGCAGTGAGACAGACTCACTGTGAGTATAAGGAAATGTGTGATTCCTAAATAAGTTATCAAAATTATTCACTTTATTTATATTGTGGAATTCAAATTGCTATCAACCCTTCAATTTAGCTTAAACTTAAAAATATCCAGCCCCCAACTCATAATTTAAAAGCTCTTTGTTTTAATTTTCCAAGTTAAATAGCAGGAGATAGTTATCTGAGATAACAGGATTATCAGCCACTGAAAAAACTGACTTGAGGGTGTTAGAAAAGGTTTATTTTTTTTTAAAAAGATTTATTTATTTATGCATACAAGCACTGGGGTACAGGCCAGAGGTGCAGGGAGGTGAGAGAATCCACCAGACAGAGCAGGGGGCAGAACAGGCAGATGGACTGAAACACACTGCTGAGGGGAGCAGCAGGTCAGGCAGGAGAGGTCTGCCTGTGCCATGTGGGTCACCTCCCCAGCAGGCAGCAGGGATCGAACTTGTGCTGCAGTTTACTTCATAGTGCATTGCTTAACCCACTGCGCCACCAGGGAGGGCCCAGAAAAGGTTTATTTTTAAGAGTATTGAGAGGGGGCCTTCCTGGTGGCTCAGTGGGTTAAGTAACACGCTATGAAGCAAACCGCAGCCACTGCAGCATGAGTTCGATCCCTGCTGCCAGCCAGGGAGGGGACCCACATGGCATAGCAGACCTATCCTCCTGTGCCCGCTGCTCAGCATTGTGTTTCAGTCAGTCTGACTGTTCTGCTCCCCACTCTGTCTGGTGAATCCTCTCACCTCCCGCGACTCTGGCCTGTACCCCAGCTCTTTTGTGCATAAATAAATAAATCTTTAAAAAAAAAAAAAACTTCTGACCCTAAGACATTTGGATGAAGAATTGTGGACCTATTGTTCTGGGCAGTGGGAGATAAGTTAAATGGTTTCTGGGGGTGTGGGTGTGTATGAAGAAGAGGGTGGAATTGAGATAAGGGTGGCGTATGCACTTTGGAAAAAGACTTTTTTGGGGCAGGGGTCAGGTCATGTTATAAACTGGTCTTCAAATTTTGTACAGTTGAAATTTGAAGGAGAGAATTGCCATATGTCCAAAAATAAGGCCTGATTAATAATAAACGTGTACTAAATACTGAGTGTTTTAAGCATTTTTTATGTAATATTTTACTATACTCTTCATGCTAACCCTTTTCAGAAGATTACACTCTACAGATAAGGACTGGTTGTGAACAGGCAGTAGTCTGGATTACCTTCCATTGTGTTGCTCTTTTACCACTACTGTTTATTGCCTCCTTTCTACTCTGCTACTAACTGTAACTAAAATTAATTTCTAATAGACCCTTTTACTTTGGCTAGTCTACATGGAACCTGTCCATGTAATGAATATTTTTGATCTTATTGAATAGTTCATGCAGTAGGTGCCATATGCTCTGGAGACACACCTAGGACAGAACTCAGATTTTGAAACCCAGATGTATTATTTGATCAAGTAAGATTGGTAGTAGTGTTCTGGTTGAGGAGGTGAGGTCAGAATCACCTGAAACCCCTGAGTATGTATTCACTGGCCTCTTGCAGAATCTCTGCACGGGTTAAGGATTGTAGTGAATGTGATTACACTTTTCTCCAACTACAATGTTAATTATGATTATTTATAAGGAAGGTATAATAACAGTGGTGGTGATGCACAGATTCAAGGTCCTTTATCTGCTTGGGAACACCCTCTAGAATGTAAGAAGGAAATGCCATAGACTTTTTTTTTAAATGTTTGTTTATGCATGCATACAAGAGCTGGGGTGTAGGCCAGAGGTGTGAGGAGGAGTGGTGATAAGAGGATTCACCAGAGACAGAGTGGGGAACAGAACAGGCAGATCTACTGAAATACATTGCTGAGGGGAGCAGTGAGCCAGATAGGTCTGCTGGGCCCTGTGAGTTAGCTCCCTGGCCAGTGGTCTAACTTGCTGCAGTGGCTGTGGATAGCTTCATAGTGTTGAGACTTAACCCCTTGCATCATCAGAGAGACCCAGAAATGCTATATAGACTTTAAAAATGCTCAGCCTTAAATAATAATTTGCTACATTGGGGAAAATTCCACTTTAGGAAAAGCACTACTATATTCAGGTAACCTTGACTCTGCTCTATATATGTGGGCAAAGTAACCATTTGCAATCTTCAGTACTTTAGCTGTTAATATTTTTGTTTCCCCATATCAAGTCTCTTATGATTGAATATTGCTGCTCCCTAGAATATTTGAAGGGTACTAGTCTTTTCCTCAGGACTTTTGTCATATCTTAGGTGATAGATGTTTAGTTTTTTTTTCTCTTTGCCCTTTCATGTTTTGTTTCCTACATGAGTGTAGGAATCAGCTAGTTCTATATGCAGAAGATTACTTTTAGGTCTTGTTTTGAAAAGAAGTAACTTTCTACTTGAATGAAACATAAGTCCAATTCAAAAAAGAAGGGAAGTAACTTAGAGGAAGTCAAATGCAGCTTAATGTCTAATCTTAGTAACGTGAGCTTTTGAAAGTTTCCTTTCAAAAATTTAGAAAATTAACTCTTCTTATACCAAACTTGGGAAGACTAGGTTTCTTAGTTGAACATATATTTCTATTCAGTGCTGTATTTGACCCTATTAAGCAATGTAGGGAAATGAAGACAGTCTTTTTTATTGGTGTTTATGTAAAATAGTATATAAAAGTTAAAAATGAGATTTTATGGCCTCTCTGGTGGCACAAGGGGTTGAGTCTCAACGCTATGAAGCTATCTGCAGCCACTGCAGCCAGGCGTTCAATACCCAGCCAGGGAGCAGACCAACATGTCACAGCAGACCTCTCCTGTCTCACCAGCTGCTCCCCTCAGCAGTGTGCTTCAGTATATCTGACTGTTCTCCCCATTGTGTCTCTGGTAAACCTACCCCCCATACCCCTGTACTTCTGGACTACACCTCAGCTCTTGTATGCATACATAAATAAAATAAACCTTTAAAAAATTAGCTGTTATGTGCTAAGTATTATTTATTCTAGGTGATTTCTTCTGTTAACTCCTTTAATAATTAATCACTATCCTGTGAGGATGGGAACCCTTCTATACATGTACTGTCAGTATAGATGAGGAAGTGGAAGCACATGGGTTAAGTAATTTGCTCAGTCATAGTTGCTTTTTTAAAAATAATATATATTATATACATTTTTTACATCATTGTTCATTTTTTGTACAATGCTTGATTTCTTGTCTGACTGGTCTCACATTGAACTTGTGGCCCCTAACTGCAAAGGTGGCCCTTAGCACTGCTCAGTAGTCACAGAGATTCTTCATTCCATTTATTTTCCTGTTTTTAGGACAATATAACACTATCTCCTATAGTTTAAACCTCCTGGTTTTTTTTTTTTTTTTTAAAGATTTATTTATGCATGCAAGAGCTGGGGTACAGGCCAGAGTCATGGGAGGTGAGAAGTTTCACCAGAGACAGAACGGGGAGCAGAACAGGCAGATTGACTGAAGCACATTGCTGAGGGGAGCAGCGGGAAGATAGGAGAGGTCTGCTGTGCCATGTGGGTCAGTTCCCCGGCCAAACTTGTGCTGCAGTGGCTGGCCGCATTTTGCTTCATACTGCATTGCCTAACCCATTGTGCCACTAGGGAGGCCCTAAACCTCCTGTTTTTCTAGCCTCATTTGTCAACTGATGATTTAGTTTCCTTTTTTTAAAAAAATATGTATACAAGAGCTGGGGTACAGGCCAGAGATGCAGGGGGTGGGGGTGAGAGGAGTCAACAGAGTGGGAAGCAGAGCAGGCGGATCTACTAAAATACACTGCTGAGGGGAGCAACGGGGGAGACAGGAGAGGTCTGGCTCACCATGTGGGTCACCTCCCTGGCTGGGGATTGAACTCTTTCTGAAGTGGCTGTGGGATAGATTCATAGTACTATGCCTTAACCTCTTGTGCCACCGGGGAGGCCCTGATTTTGTTTCTTAATCGAGAAGAATGAATGTAAGTATACAACTACATCTATGTGCTCATCTGCATTTGACTGTTATGGTCTTCTGTTCCTGCATAGTAGTCCCTTACGAGTTCATGATTCTATCCAAAGACGTCTCTTCTACTTTTGCGCTGGATTAGTTACTCCACTCTAATCTCAAAATGCTGTTCTGACAGTTCTCCCATCTCCCGCATCAGTTTCTGTGTACAGTTTGTTAGCCAGACCTTAATGATCCCACCAAACTCTAAGGGAAGTCTGGAAATGTGGTTTTATTATTGAAAACCATGGCCAGGAGAGGGAATGATTAATATTAAGGCAGACAAGCCAGTAGTCTCTGTGCCACAGCTTCCAGACTTTAACATTTATAGGTCACAGTTTTGAGATATAATTTATATACTGAACATTCACTCATTTAAACGTACAGTTCAGTGGATTTTATAGCCACAGAGTTGTACATTCATCACTACAATCAATTTTACGACATTCATTACCCCCAAAAGACTTTCTTATATTGTTACTTTCCCATCTCTCCCTATCAGTGTTCCCAGCTGTAGGCAGCTACTAATTTTTCCATTTCTGTAGACTTTCCTATTCTGGACATTTTATATAAATGTAATCACATAATATTTACTATCTTGTGAGTGGCTTTTACTTAATGTTAAATTTTGAAGGCTCATCCATGTTGTAACGTGTATTTCCTGACTTCTTGGAAAAAAGTTTTACATTACCTACCTCACTGTCCTCATCTCAATCTACCACAGTTATCTATTCCTCCCCCAAGGCCAATTGAAAGGGTTTTCCTGTGTTGCTAGCCATCTGATGCATATTTCCTTTTTTGCTAGTCATGTAATACGAACTCTTATCTTGAAATGCCCTCTTTCTCTTGGTGACAGTTCTCATAGCTTTCTGTTCTCTTCATATATCTCCTCTATCTGTGCAATTGCAGATAAATGGATTAAGAAGATGTTGTATATGTGCAAAATGGAATATTATTCAACTATAAAACTCTAAAAAAAGATGAACTCTTCCCATTTGTGACATTATTGGAACCTGCAGGGGGTTGTTAAGCGAATTAAGTCAGCAGGAGAAAGACAAATAGTGGATAATTTCACATGTGACATATAAGTAACTAAACAAAGGAGTAGAAAATCAACCAAAACAAACCCTAGAACTCTAACTGCTTTGTTAGATTTCTTTTCATATGTGTTGTCTGGAAAAATTGAAACTGCAGGGTGGGGAAGAACAAAGGGGAGAAGGGTCCCTTGGACTATAGTGTAAGATTATGGCAGTTTTGGTGGTATTGTAACATGTGAATAAGTATGACCCTATACATCCAGATTATACACATTTTTACTTAAATACTTTTGAAGCTATTTTTACTTTAGTAAAAATAAAATTTAAAAACCCCACAAAATCATCTCCTTTCTGCCCACCTCCATTATGTTGTTAACAGTCTTTGCAGACAATCACTGTCTTCTCATTCCACATACATGAGGACAGCCCTGTTTTTACCTGTAATAAAAGTTTACCCGGGCAGCAATTATTTTTAGTGGTTGGGGAGAAATATGTGTATGATTGGAAAGGAGCCTGTTGTATGGGTTCATTCTGCCACACCCTTCCATCAATCTCTGTTCTCTTGGATACTATCATAACTTCACTGTAGTCTCATCCTTGTCTGGGTCACTTCTAGTTAGGCTGCTGCCAAGGTGCTTTGTAAGTCACAGATTTGATCGTGATGTTCTGTTACTTTCCATTATTTATACTATCAATAGAATATAGGTTGCTATGCATGACATTTCAGATCCTCTATTGTAACCATTACTTATCTTTCTCTCCTAATTTTCCAACAGATTCTTCAGGCTGTTCCCTCACATTAAAAGTATTAATGAACCACGGCCACTCTTCTTAACTCCTACCAGGAATTGTCCTCATTATTAAAGGTCCAGGCCAGATGTTACTTTCTCTGCAGCCCTCTGGCACAATTGCTTTTCTCTCTATTCATACCAGTGTGGATAAGCTTCTGTTACAGTACTTAATTACATTGTGTTGTTTTCTCTATGAGTGTTTTCCAGATAAGACTGCTCTTTAGCACCTAGAACAGGGAATGGTTCAGAGGAAACTTAGTTTGTATTAGACTTATCAAGTGTAAGGGAGATAAGAATTGAGACAAGGCTTGACAAGGAAGGTAGTCATTGTGCTGAAGTGGTGGGTGGAAGAGTGACTGAGGAGGAAGCATAAGGGGTGGGTCAGGTGACTAGATATTTGCTGTGAATGTTTTCTAGAAAAACCCATAACAAAATTATGGGTATATCTTCTTTGGCAGATCCTTGTAGCATAGAAAAAAACCATAACATTAACTAAGAATCCTGACTGCCAAAATAGCCATGGGAAAATTTAGAATAGCTTTGTCCTATAGACATGTGATGATGGACATATTTTATATTTGCAAAATCTATTGTAATGTTACAGGTGGCTATTGAGCACTTGAAATGTGACCAGTGTGATGAAAAAACTGATTTAAATTTTTAATTAAACTAGTAATTAAATAGTCATAGATGACTTGTGGCTACTGTGTTGGGCTGTGAAATTGTAATAGTACTGGCTTTGGGAGTGAATGCAGTACAATGTATTCTATATCTTATGTGTCATTGCTGTATCAACCAGTAACACAGCTCTTTTGAATATATTTTTCGCTTTTTTTTTTAATAAAGATTTATTTATGCACACAAGAGCTGGGGTACAGGCCAGAGCTGCGGGAGGCGAGAGGATTCACCAGAGACAGAGTGGGGAGCAGAACAGGCAGATCGACTGAAACACACTGCAGCGCCACATGGGTCCCCTCCCTGGCCTGCGGCAGGGATCGAACTTGTGCTGCAGTAGCTACAGTGTGCCTCGTAGTGTCTTGTTTAATCCACTGCACCACCAGGGAGGCCCTATTTTTCGCTTTTTAAAAGCCAGATTTATTTTGTTTACAATGTTCACAGACAAAAAAAGCCTAGAGATGTCTGGGCTTAATATAAGATCATACTGTGGTGGTGTCCGTTTGATTTCTTCTGAGTCCAAACATCTTTCATAAATGGTCATCTGTCATGAACAACGAAAAATGCAAATTTGACTTGAATTTCCTTCTTGACTTAGTCTTTGAAACTAGTTTCTCTGCATATCATTTTTGGATAACTGAGATCACAGTGAGTTTGTTATAGGGCAACCCTAATATAAAATGGGTTTCCCTCACTGGTCCTCACCTGCGCGCTCAGAAGACTTTTATAATTAGTCCCAACTTCAAATACACGTGACAAAAGTTATTAACGGGTTTTATTTTACAAAAGAAGGGGAATAAAATAGTAATAATACCAAGGGAAAGAGAGGGATACAAATCCGTAAGTATCCTACCAGATCTTCTAAGTAATGGCGCGTTGAGAGCTGGCTCTGAGTCAAGTGAGATGGCTCCCAAGGAAGAGAGAGCCCAAGGCTCACCTCTGGTTTTATTTTTTATTTTTTAATTTTTTTTTTAAAGATTTATTTATTTATGCATACAAGCACTGGGGTACAGACCAGAGGGGTGGGGGTGGTGAGAGGATTCACCACAGAGAGCAGGGAGCAGAACAGGCAGATCAACGGAAG
>JAGFMF010011397.1:14362262-14454201 GCA_019455555.1 Galemys pyrenaicus
GGGTCCCCTCCCTGGCCGGGGGCAGGGATCGAACTCGTGCTGCAGTGGCTGCGGTTTGCTTCATAGTGTGTTGCTTAACCCACTGCGCCACCGGGGAGGCCCCTGTTTGATGGATTTTGAACTTTGAGCTTGGCTTATTTTAAGTCTTTCAGAGATCCAGGTTGTCCCTTTTTTTTTATTTTAATGATTTTTTTTTATGCATATAAGAACTGGGGTATAGGCCAGAGGTACGGAGTGTAGGGGGGAGAAGATTCACCAGAGACAAGAGTGGGCAACAGAACAGGCAAAGTAACTGAAATACACTGCTGTAGGGGAGCAGCAGGCGAGACAGGAGAGGTCTGATGTGCCATGTGGGTCACCTCCCTGGCCAGGGATTGAATTCGTGCTACAGAGGTTGCCAGTAAATCATGGTGCTATGTCTTAACCCCGTGCGCCACCAGAGAGGCCCCCTTTCAGGTTTTTTTAAGTAGCAATTGGTTTACTTTTGTTATGTTTGTAGTAGCTTGCTCTTTGTGTACAGCACAATGTATGCATCACTCTACTATGACTGATAATTATTTCTTGCACATGTGTGTTTGGTATCTTATCTACGCATTGCTGAGTGTTTATAGCTAAGAGACTGTTCTTTAGTACACACTACTTAAACAGTTTTACAGAATAGTTGTACAGACCCACCAGTGGAAAATTTGAGTTCCAGTTGCTTCCATCCAACACTTTTTAAATTTTAATGAAGCTGATGTGTGTGTTGCAAATATCATTGTGACTTTAGTTTTCATGTCTGATGAGTTAATGGTGATAAACACATTTTTCTATGTGTCTTGGCCATTTTTGAAAGCTGCTTTTGTGAAAAAGTTAATTTAGACTAACATTCATTCTTAATGGGAGAATAAGATACTATAATACATACTAAATTGTAGTTTGAGATGAGTTGGAAGCCAGAAGAGTAGCAAAGGAGATCTTATCACTAAGGTGGAAGTAAAAATACTTGAGAAATTGTTAGTGTCCCTAAAGATTATCCCTGGGTACCTGGTGTTTCATTTTACCCTGTGGTAAAGGTACATATACACTAAATCAGAGATTCTTAAAGTTTAGCATGTATCAGTCATCTGGAGAATTTGTTTAAACGTTGAGTAATAAACCCACACCAAAAGTTCTGATTCAGCAGGTCTGTGGTTGGGAAAGAGAATCTGCATTTCTATTGTGTTCTTTGGTGATAATGATATCAATGGTGTGGGTATCACTTTGAGAACCCTAAATAAAGAATAGAGATTCTTAAAGAAGCTGTATAGTTGGAAGAGGTCATCACTATGGGGTTATTTTGTTAATAGAAAACTAATGCTTACAAGGATTAAGAATATAGGCCATTAAGGCAATCATCAGTGCCTTACAGTGTTTACTTTTGGTCCAGTGAGGAGTTATTTTTAATTTCTAATTAAGTTTATTCTGGAAGAGTCTAGAATGTACACTAAACTTGAGGCTAAGTGAACAGCTTCAATAAATAGTTCCAGAAGGCTATTTATTCCTCCAGAAGGAAACTCTTTGGACAAATGTGTTAATCAGCATCATGGTCACACAAGTGTGAGGAAATCACCAAGATCGCTGTGTGAAATGGAAAGAATTGATGTTAATGCATGATTGTGGTTACCAACCCAAGCGCAAGCAGCAGGCACTCCAACAGCTGGGACACTTCTGATAGACCACTCCCGCACTTTGTGGCTAGGTAATTGAAGCAGGCATGGTGCAAATAGACTGTAATCACCCAAGGAATCAAACTTGTAAAAAGAAGTGTGAAAGGGATTGAGCATCTCTTAACAGTCTTACTGTCACAGAGCTTCCTGAGCTCAGAATGCCACAACCCTTGCTTGACTTCATTTGTTACCCAGTGAGAGTAAATAGACTTAAAATACACTATAATCAAGGGTTGACTTAATAACAGCTCCATCATTTGTTCCTCTTTTACTCTGGTATGTAAATGATATTCAAAAAAGGAATGTGTACACTTTTCTGTGGCAAGTTTCCCCAATGAGAACATGCCTCTTGTTATCCATGCAAAGCATCTCCTTCATACCTCTCCAGAGAAGAAAAATATACAAGGAAAAGCACCTGGTGCAGAACCTCAGTTCCTACTTCATAGACATGAAATGCCTAGGGTGCTTGCTATAAAATCACCACCATCTTGCTATGCACAAAGGTAGTTTGTGTGTTGACTGCTGCACTGTCTTCTGCTAGCATATGGGAAGAAGAGCAAGGCTCACAAGAGAATGCACCTTTAGGTGGAAGCAGCAACAAAAGAACCCTGAATCCAGATGAATGGGAAACCATCCCAATAAACACATTTTGGGTTATAAAATTTTTTAAAGGCTAAAAAGTGAACTAGGGAAAATGTGAAGTAAATGCAGTTTTTAAAGTCATGAGGCTTTTGTTCAAATATATTAGAAACTCAACCAGTTAAGGGGAGATGTTCAGATAATCAGTCACCCTAAGTTACATTTTAACTAATTAATTGAATCTTTCACAGTTGTCACCAAGTTTTGCCTGGATAGGCAAAGGAGAAAGTACACCAAGTGCTGCAGGATTTTAACATGTTAATATAAAGTAAGAAATTATAAAGCATTTGATTTTTCTGCCATTTTTCCTGTTATCATTTACAAAATGGTGGGGGACATGGCGTCTCCACCTTTAGCTAATATTATAGCCTATGGTTCCAGGTATAAGTAAGAAGAAAAAGTTGAGGAGAGGGTTGCAGAAACATGGAAGATGACCTAAATAAATGGGGAGACAGTTATGTTCATGGGTTGGAAGACTTAAAATTGTAAAGGTAGCAATGCTCTTCAAGTTAGTCTGTAGAGGGCCTCCCTACTGGCACAAGGGGTTAAGTAGCAGCACTGTGAGGTCGTGGGCAGCCACTGCAGCATGAGTTCTATCTCTGGCCAAGGGGATGACCTACATGGTGCAGCAGACCTCTCCTGTCTCATCCCCTGTGCCCCTCAGCAGTGTATTTCAGTAGATCCACCTGTTCTGCTCTCCACTCTGTCTCTGGTGAATCCTTTAAACACCCCCCCCACACACACACACACACCTCTGGCCTGCACCCCAGTTCTTGTATGCATAAATGGATGAATTTTAAAATTATCCTGTAGATTTAAATAAATTCCTATCAGAATGCCAATAGGGGCCTCCCTGGTGGCGAAGGGGTTAAGTCTCAACGGTACCACCACGCCAGCCCATAGTGTTGGCCTGAGTTTGAACTCTGGCCAGGGAGCTAACCCATATGGCGCAGCAGACCTCCTCTTTCAGCTGCTGCTCCCCTCAGCAGTGTGTTTCAGTAGATCTGCCTGTTCTGTTCCCCACTCTGTCTCTGGTGAATCCTCTCACCACCACTCCTCCTCACCTCTGGCCTACACCCCAGTTCTACACACACACACACACACACACACACACACACACACACACTCACTCTCTGTATATTTATGGAGACATAATTGATATTCATCATTGTGTTAAGTTTAAGGGATGCAGACGATACAAACATATTGCCAAGGATTACCATCATTGCGTTAACTAACATCTGCATCAAGTCTTACAATACTAGTTCTCTTTTGTGGATGAACATTAAAATGTCCCATAGCAACTTTCAAGTATCATAATAGCAGTATTGCTAACTGTAATCACTATGAGGTACACTAGATACCCAGAATTGAGTGGTATGTGAATTACATGTTTTAAAGCTTTTTTTTAAAGAAAGATTGGGTCTGTGTATACACATACTTTAATAGAATAACTATCTGTTTTTCACCTGTTGCCTCCTTCCCCCAGTGTGATGGGTTAGTTGTCTGGCATGCTTTTCATTGTATGTCAGTGGGCATGTCAGTGGGTTTCACGGCATATTTGCTGAGTAGACTTGGCCTATTTATCTGTTTACTGGCAGAAATTTAAACTAATGGAGTATTATTGATGTGTCGGTCTCTGTGGCAATGAATAAATCCCAAATTAAATTTTTGCAACCTCTCTGAAAACAGATGGGAACTGTATTACTTTATGCCAAAGTGTTCTTTCAGTTTGAAAATTAATGTATTTTAACAACATAGTGGCCTTACACTTAGTAAAATCTAGTAATTCAAAACTTCTTTCCCCATTGATAAAATGAGAATGAATGATAATTACACTTGCTTTAGGAAGTTTCGGATCAAGTTAGTTCCTAAATAGAAGACCAGAAGAATTAGCTTAGGATATTTTTTGAAGAAGTAGTGTGTCAGGTAATAGGGTGAAGCAGATCATAGCTGAGAGCCACCCCCAGACTGTGATTACTGATAGCAGCAGTGTCAGACATAACAGTGAAGTTAATTTTGTGGTTGTCCTCTTCTGAAGGTACCAGTGAGATGTGTATCTTACAAAATGCAACATCATCATAAAAATGCCAGCAGACAAGTCATCCTGCTCTGAGTATTTATGGACATATCAACCAGGATTTGCACATCACAAAAAAAAGACATTACACCCTCTTCCTGCTGCTGTTCAGGGGAGGATGTTTATGTTCAGATAGCTTTATTTCCTCCTGTGGAAGGAAGGTGGTGGTTTCCAAAAACCATTCATTCCCATACTATGTCCTCAGCAGCAGGACCGGTCTTGTCCTCCTGAATTCAGGTTAAAAGCCAGTCTTTGGGGCCTCTCTGGTGGCGCAGTGGGTTAAGCAATGCACTATGAAGCAAACCGCAGCCACTGCGGCATGAGTTCGATCCCTGCTGCGGGCCAGGGGGGGACCCACATGGTGCAGCAGACCTCTCCTGCTGTGCCCGCTGCTCCCCTCAGCAGTGTGTTTCGGTCTGCCTGTTCTGCTCCCCACTCTGTCTGTGGTGAATCCTCTCACCTCCCGTGACTCTGGCTTGTACCCCAGCTCTTGTATGCATAAATAAATAAATCTTTAAAAAAAAAAAAAGCCAGTCTTTGATAAGCTCTGAGTCTTCGACAGATAAAACAAAAGACCCCTGCTTTTTAATAGAAACCCTTAAGTGGCAAATAATAGTTGAACTGTTTCATGCTTTAACTACCACATCAGTGAATGCCAGCTATAGAGAGCTACTCATGTGTCATTGTTGAGTTCACCCTATTGTTGTAGCCTAAAGCATCAGGCATTTTGGACACAGGTAGTACTGAACTTTTTTTGATGTGGTCATCATTAAGTTTGTGAGTAGACTTCTGCTGGGTGAACTGTGGACTTTCGAGTTGTCTTATAGAATGGTACTGTTAAAAGCAAGATACCAGATTCAAGGCAGATTCCTCCATATCTCGGTTAGGGTCACCCTCTTTTTCTCATTGTTGTGGTTGATTTTGAGAGTATGCAGTAGCCACTGATGACTACTCCCTTCCAGAGAATTTTCTTGGCCTTTGTAAATCAAAGGGTAGGGATGGCACTGACATTTTGCATATCATACCCTTAAGAAACATTGCACCCAGTATATGAATGTGGAGACTTCAAAAACATCTGATAAGTAAGGCTGAAGTAGTTGCAAATTAGCATACTTTGGTATTCTATTTTTCAAAGGAATGTCATTGAAATTCTGTATTGAGTATTCCTAAGTTTTATTCCATACTGAAATCTAAGTATTTTTGTGCTTGTTGATTGGAATTTCATCTTTCTGATAAGTCATCATTCTATAAATTTTCTTTTTCAAGTTTCCTACTGCTGAGTCCTTCCTATGAGTCATTGCTTCAGGAAAGTTTGACCAGAGTACCAAGCGATCAGGTTTTTAAAATCACTGTTCTTGGGAGACACGCCCCTTCTTTAGGTTTTTTTTTTCTTTCCATGGATCTTATTCAGCATGTCCTTGCCACTTTAATGCAGCAGGAAATACAGCTCCAAGTGGGATAGGCCAAGCCAGAATTGGTTCCTATCCTGAAGGAACTTAAACCCTAGGAATGAATATGAGTCAGACACAACAGAAATGCAGTTGCTACCTCTCTCGAACACAGGGTACCTGGTGAGCAGTTGAATTGAGATATATAAGGACCAAGAAAGGTTGAAAACCCCACTTGGAGGCATCATCTGACTTTACCACGTGGAAGATTAGGACCTGAATTTGACTTTGGAACAGAAGGTAATACTTGTGATAGATGGGCACCTTTTTTTTTTGCCTGGGGAGAGGGAAAAAGTAGGCATTACTTTGAGTTCAAGTAGTGTTTTAAGGGCATTTAACTAATGAAACCAGATATGTGATAAGGAATAGAAGGTAGGGTGAGAAAATAGGTTGTTGTTAGGTTTTAGAGGACCCTGAAAGCAATACTGAGGTGACCTGATGTGAGTTTGGCATTGGGGATCTAGTGAAGGTATTTGAGGAAATAAGTAATGGGCCAGAGCCTAGGTAGAGGAATGGAGAATTTGGCTGCAACAAGCATCATAGAAAGGAAATTGAAAAGCTAGTTGGAGTTTTGCTTTTCTCCAGCTAGGCAGTACTGAGGCCATTAATACCAGAGCAATGACAATGGGGATGCAAAGGGGGTAGTCATGGAAATGACACCCTTGCAAGGGCAGATTTCCCCAGGACTTGAAGAGTAGTTATACTGTGAACAGCAAAGGCTGAGTATCCTTTAATCTCAGGGTTTCTACTGTAGTTGAATACATTGAGTGTAATTTTGTTTCTACGACCAAGATTGGGGGATTTAAAAAGAGAAGTTTGACAGTGGTTTTGATGAGGTCTTACAGATGTTGAATTTGAGCTGCAGTTAGAACAAGCACATTGTTGATATGCTAGGGAGTCTGAGAACAGGAACTGGGTCAGAGAGATTTGCAGTTGAGGTGCATAGAAGTAGTAGTATTTGAAGCATTGAAGTCCCCAAAGATAAGTGGAGTATTGAGGGGAGGGGACAGCTTTGGGGAGACTGATTAGGTGTGGAGACTACAGCTAAGGAGACATAAAACTTAAGAGACAAAACACGTGATTATATTTTGTCAGGGTGGTAAATTATCACAAAAAATGTCAATGAGATTGAGCTCTAGATTTTTTGTGAAGGTAAGCCATTGGTGACTGAGAAAATTTCAGTAGCGGTTTATGCAGAAGACAAATTTGGAAGAATTTAAGTAAATGAGTGAGTATGAAGCCACAGAAATGTATATCTTATGTATAACTCAGGCCAGTGAGAAAGAGGTAACTAGAAGAAAGCATGGATATGGGGATATTTCTTGCTTTAAAAGAAGGGCACCTTATACTTCATTGTAGGCTGAGAGAAGGGAGTCAGTAGAGAGGGAGAGAAGATTTGAGATGCCACAAGTGTCAGTTCTGTATGAGTTGAAAGGTGATAGATGACCTGAGGGTAGGTCTAGACAGGAGTAAGAGACCCTGGCCAGTAGCAGTAACTATTCTTCACCTAGTGCCTCCTTAAGTGGTCAGGCCGCACGAGAAATGCTTTTTGAGATTCTCACTTCCACTCTAGAGGGATTTTTTATTGCAGAACTGTGGTGTGGGTTCCTGGGAATCAGTGAACTGTCTGCTCTTCTGTCTGTTGGGTACAGGGTGTGGAATTACATAGACTACCGCTATTTCTTTGTCACCCTTTCTGTTTGCATATAGGTGGGTAAAATAATTGTGGTATCTGTTGTCATCGTTTTTTGTTGTTGTTGTTGTTGTTGTCATCGTTTTAACAGTAATGGTTTAATATGCTGAAGTTTGTTCCCCAGCAAGCACTTTTTTTTTTTTTTTAATTTGGAGAAAGACTGGTTTTGTAATAACAGAGAACATGAACTATTTTATGTACCTTTTCAGACAGTGCTCCTTTTTGACTTGAATGAGGTTGGCATAGTAACTTATGCTAAAGGTTTTGAACCTTTAAAGCATAACTTTTAAAAGAAATACATAGTAACTTGCATACTGTTACAGGCAGCTTGCATAGTTGTGCTAAATAACTTACTGGAGAAACAGACTTCTACTCAAAGTTCTTAAGAATTATTTCTGGGACTAATTTGAGCCTAAAAAATTATACATCTGGCAGAGAGAACTCAAGAGTAATGTCCTTACTCAAGCTGGCAATCCACATATTTGAAAAAAAAAAAAAAAAATGCTGGATTTTAGCAAAGTGGAAAGTAAAAATACTAAAATAAAAAAATTTTCCTGGGTCATTTCAAGGAAAATTAGCAAGTTCCATTTTCTGATGTTTGTACTTTTTTCTTCTTGTATTGCCATACTCCCAGTATCCCCAAAATTACCTTGTAATTGTAGACTGTCATTTTCATTTTGTCCCAAAATCACTTGTACTTTCTTTGTTACCAGGCAGGCTGAATGGTTTTACATTTTTCTGGGCCAAATGTTCCCTAAGGAGAATTTTCTAGAGCCTTTTTGATTGCTTTCAGGCACTTTCATTTTGTGTGTCTTTAATCACATTAGATTGAGAGATTATTTCTTGAGAATTGAGTACTTCTTAAAAGAATGATACTCAGAAATGGCAGCATTTTCTCAAACCAAAGAATTCCTGATGAATTTTGTTTATGGCCTGTGAGGTCTGATTTTTCACCTTTCTCCACACTAGCCCTAATTAGGTAGGCCTGAGAAGATGTACAAAGTATATGAAATCTTGATGTGAATTTGGTAAAATGAAAAAAACAAAATGTTTCATGAATCCTATCAAAATAGAAGGAATCAGGGCCTCCCTGGTGGCGCAAGGGGTTAAGTTGCAGCACTATGACGCTATCTGCTGGCCAGGGAGGTGACCCACATGGTACAGCAGACCTCTCCTCTCTACCCCACTGCTTCTTTCAGCAGTGTTATTTCAGTCAATATGCCTTTTCTGTGCCACATATTATTAAATATTTAAAATCTTTACTTAAAAAATGATAGAAGCGGCCTTCCTGGTGGTGCAGTGGGTTAAGCAGCGTACTATAAAGCAGACCGCAGCCACTGCAGCAAGAGTTTGATCCCTGCTGCCAGCCAAGGAAGTGACTCAAATGGCGCAGCAGACCTCTCCTGCGTTGCCTGCTGCTGCCCTCGGCAGTTTATTTCTGTTGATCTGCCTGTTCTGTTCCCAACTCTGTCTCTGGTGAATCCTCTCACCCCCCCCACACACACACCTCTGGCCTGTACCCCAGTTCTTGCATGCATAAATACATTCTAAAAATGACGGAAGGATCAGACTAAACATATAGGAAGTTTTTTTTTTTTAAGTGTTAAACCCATTAGTGGGCCTCCCTGGTGGCGCAGTGGGTTAAGCAACACACAATGAAGCAGACCTCAGCCACTACAGCACGAGTTCAATCCCTGCTGTCGGCCAGGGAGGGGACCCACATGGCGCAGCAGACCTCTCTTGCTGTGCCCACTGCTCCCCTCAGCAGTGTACTTCTGCCTGTTCTGCTCCCTGCTCTCTGTGGTGAATCCTCTCACCCCACCCCCCACCTCTGGCCTGTACCCCAGCTCTTGTATGCATAAATAAATAAATCTTTAAAAATAAAGAGTTAAACCCATTAGTGTCTGCTCTGGACTATTCATTGGTGACTGAAACAAGGTGACCTTTTCCCCTTCTCATTAGAAAACACTTTATTTTTGGATTTACTTAATAGCTGCTGTATACACTTAAAAATGTTAAACCATATAAGGCTGCAAGTTTTAAAATATGTACTTTGCTTTTCAGTCTGGCTGGAAGACAAAATATAAGTGAAATAAGTACAGGATTTTTTTTTTAAAAGATTTATTTATTCATGCATACAAGCATAGGGTACAGGCCAGAGGTGTGGGGCTGGTGAGAGAATCCACCAGACAGAGCAGGATGCAGAACAGGCAGATTGACAGAAACACACTGCTGAGGGGAGCAGCGGGCGAGGCAGGAGAGGTCTGCTACGCCATGTGGGTCTCCTCCCTGGCCGGCGGCAGGGATCGAACTTGTGCTGTAGTGGCTGCGGTTTTGCTTCATAATGTGTCGCTTAACCCACTGCGCCACCAGGGCGGGCCAAAGTACAGGATCTTAAGACAATTTCATTTCAAGGCATCTAAAACAGAATTGGGGGAGGAAGAGATAATAGGACCTGAAAGGGTGGCCTAAGTGTTGGCCTATATTCTATATATTGTTTTTGGTTTGTTTGGTATTTTTAAAAAGCTTTATTTGTTTGTTTATTTATGCATACAATAACTGGGGTATAGGTCAGAGGTGCGGAGAGGATTCACCAGAGACAGAGTGGGGAGCAGAACAGGCAGACTGATGGAAATACACTGCTGAGGGGAGCAGCGGGGTGAGGCAGGAGAGGTCTGCTGTGCCCTGTGGGTCACCTCCCTGGCCAGGGATCAAACTTGTGCTGCAGTGGCTGAAGAGCCCCCACAGTAGGGTTGCCTAGCCACCCCCCACCCTTCACCAGGGAGGCCCCTGTGGTGTGTTCTTTCTCCCAAAGCTGTTCCTTGCTTCAGGCTGGGAAATTTCTTTAAAGGGCCCAACCCTGGAAATCCTGATTTAGTAGGTCTGGGGTAGAGCCTGCACACATACCTTAAAAAGTACTTCCTTGGTTGATTCTGGTAGGAGACCTTTTACAAAAAATTTCTTTAAAATCTTTTAAAATCCTAGATCAGCGCTTCCCTGGTGGGGCAGCAGGTTGAACGCTGCACTGTGAAGCATCTGCTGGACTGCAGTGTGAGTTCAATTCCTGGCCAAGGAGGGGACCCACATGGCAGAGCAGACCTCTCCTGCCTCGCCCGCTGTTCCCCTCAGCAATGTGTTTCAGTCAGTCTGTCTGTTCTGCTCCCCACTCTGTCTCTGGTGCATCCTCTCACCTCCCGAACCTCTGACCTGTACCCCAGCTCTCATATGCATAAATAAATAAATCCTTAAAAAAATAAATAAAATCCTAGATCACTTTACATGTTTGGTTAAAATTTTATTATAGACACTCAGCCAGGTACATATTCAGTGTAGTATTGTCACACTATGTTGAGAATTCAAAAGTGAGTGGTCACAAAACTTTCATTCCTTCTCACTATGGAACTTTCTTTTCTATGTTGCATATACATAAAACATGTATTATTAAAATATAAAGCTAAATTGTTATGTAGACTAGAAAATTAACTTCTAACAATTCCTTCATGTGCCCCAATGGGTTATTTTACCGACTCCACTTTTGACAGTAGTTATTTTAGTGAGTATATGTATTATTGAGGATTAGTTTGACTATAGGTAATAGTAGCCTAAAACATTTACCACCTAATGTGGCAGTAGGCAATCTGGGGCTGAGATGGTGGCTCCCAAGATTACCTGAGATCCAGGCTCCTTCTACTTCTTGTTTTTCTAACTCTAGAATGTGGCACTCATCCCAACTCATCAAGTTGGCTATTTAGAAAACAGCCTTGACTCGAGGGGCTTAAGCAGTATGAAGGAAGGAGGAAGGAGTTGAAAAAGGACTTGAGACTCCACTGTAAGGAAAACATTCTGTAAGTGCTATGAGATAACTGCTGATTACATCTTTTGAAATAGAACTTTCTATGTGGCCATACCTAGTTTTAAGGGACACTAAGGAGGAAAATTAGACTTTTCTTTTATCTGGGAAACAGTGCACATCTAAAATTAGGAGTGGAAGGCAATAAGGTGACTAATTCCTGCCACATGGAGGTATTCTGCATGAAGTATTGCCCACATAAGTTATAATTCACCCATTTAAAATGTACAGTTCAGAGGCCTCCCTGGTGGTGCAGTGGGTTGAGCTCTGCACTGTGAAGCATCTGCGGCACAGCAGTGTGATTTCCCCGGCCAGGGAGGGGTCCCATATGGTGAGACAGACCTCTCCTGCCTCTCCCGCTGCTCCCCTCAGCAGTGTATTTCCATCAGTCTGCCTGTTCTTCTCCCCACTCTGTCTCTGGTAAACCTTCTCACCTCCTGCGCCTCTGGCCTGTAACCCTGCTCTTGTATGCATAAATAATAAAAAAAATCTTTAAAGTGTAGTTCAGTGGTTTATAGTATATTTACAGAATCTGTAAATCATCTCAGTAATTTTGGAAAAATTTGATCCTCTTAAAAAGAAACTTCACTGTTCCTTTAGTTGTCATTCCCTGTTACCACCTCTCTCAATTCCTTTCCTAGGCAACCACTAATTTGCCTGTGCTTCTGTTTACTTGTTCTGGACATTGCATATGAATGGAATCACACAATACATACTTATTTTAATTAGCTTCTTTCACATAAATGATGTTTTCAGGGCTCATCTGTGTTGTAGCACCCATCTGTACTCACCTCCTCTTTTTTCTTTTTTTAAAGATTTATTTATGCACACAGGAGCTGGGGTACAGGTCAGAGGTGTGGGCAGTTAGAGGATCCACCAGAGACAGAATGAGGAGCAGAACAGGCAGATCAACAGAAGTACACTGCTGAGGGGAGCAGCGGGCACAGCAGGAGAGGTCTGCTGCACCATGTGGGTCCCCTCCCTGGCCAGAGGCAGGAATCGAACTCGTGCTGCAGTGGCTGCGGTTTGCTTCATAGTGTGTTGCTTAACCCACTGTGCCACCAGAGAGGCCTACTTTCCCCCCTCTTTACTGCTGAACAGTATTCCATTGTATTGTTTTACTATGTTTTATCCATTCATTAGTTACACTTTGGTTTCTTTCCATTTTTGGGCAATGATAGATAATGCTGCTATGAGCATTTGTATACAGGTTTTTGTGTAGATACATGTTTTCACTTGTCTGTATAATCTAGGAGTAGAACTGTTGGGTCATATCTATTCAGATCCTTTGTTTACTTTTAAATTGGGTTTTGTTTGGGCCTCCCTGGTGGCGCAGTGGGTTAAGCAACACACTATGAAGCAAACAGCAGCCACTGCAGCATGAGTTCGATCCCCGTCACCGGCCGGGGAGGGGACCCACATGGCACAGCAGACCTCTCCTGTCTCGCCCGCTGCTCCCCTCTCTCTGTGGTGAATCCTCTCACCCCCCCCACGCCTCTGGCCTGTACCCCAGTGCTTGTGTGCATAAATAAATGAACCTTTAAAAAAAATAAATTGGGTTTTGTTTTTTTTGTCTTGAAAAGTTTATTTAGGAAAGAAAAGAGAATAAAGGCTCCCAGATAGATGGTACCTGGGAGGGGCATAGAGAGCCGAGTAAATTGGGTTGTTTTTTTATTACTAAATTGTTGAATTTCTCTTTTTTTAATATCTGTATCCAAAACAGCATCTTGACTGCAACCTCAAATGGGATCCTGAGCCAAACCACCAATCTATGCTGCTTTTTTGCTGTTAGTTGTAAAAGTTCTTTGTATAGTTTAGTTTACAACCCCTTATCAAGTATCTAATTTGCAAATATCTGTTCCTATTCTGTGAATTGTCTTTTCAGTTTCTTGATGGTACCTGTTGAAGTACAAAAGATTTAAATTTTTTATGAAAGCCAGATTATCTTTTTTCCCTTTTTGTTTGGTTGGTTGCTGGTGATGAATGTTTTTGTAGTATATTGTGCTAAGTACATTATTTATAGCAGCCAAAAGGTGGTGTCCATTGAGCAGGTGAATGGATAAACAATATTGCTATATATACGAACAATGAAATATTACTCAGCCTTAAAATGGAAGGAAGTTCTGAAATATGCTACAGTATAGATGAACCTTGAAAGTATTATGCTGAGTGAAATAAGTTGTTCACAAAAGACAAATAGTTTATGATTCTGCTTAGACAAAGTAGCTAGAGTAGTCAAATACTTAGAGACAGAAAGTGGACTGTCCCTTTGGTAGGATCTGGGGCCGGTGGGGAGAGGTATTATCTAGGAGTTATTGTTTAATAAGCAGAGCATTTCCGTTTTATTTATTTATTTATGCATATAAGAATTGGGGTATGGGCCAGAAATGCAGGGGGTGAGAGGATACACCAGAGACAGAGTGGGGCAATGAACAGGTGGATTGACTGAAACATACTGCTGAGGGGAGCAGTGGGCTAGACAGAATAGGTTGGACCACTGTACCATATGGGTCACTTTCCTGACCGGGGATTGAATTCGTGCTACAGTGGCTATGGATAGCTTCATAGTGTTGCGCCTCAACCCCTTGCGCCTCCAGGGAGCCCCTAGCATTTCAGTTTTAGACAGAGAAATGTTACAGAGATAGATGGTGGTGTTGCTTGCATAACCAGTATAAATGTATATGAAACCACTGAATTGTACATTTAAAAATGGTTTACATGGTAAGTTTTTTATTACATTTTAGAAAATTAAAAAAATATTTCATAGTTTTAGCTTTTCCAGCTAAATGTGATGTGATAGGGTTTTCTTTTGACTTTTTTGCATGTATATTCAGTGTCTCAGCACCATTTGGTGAAATGACTATTTTTTAGCCTTCATTGTATTGTCTTGGCATCTTTGTTGAAATGAATTGACCCTAAATCTGAGTGCTTATTTTCTGAATTCTGGAGTCTGTTTACCTATATTTTGATCCTTATGCTCGTGCAACGCTATCTTGATTATTGTAGCTTTGTATTAAGTTTTGTTTTTTTTAAAGATTTATTTATTTTTGCATACAAGCACTGGGGTACAGGCCAGAGGTGTGGGGGGTGAGAGGATTCACCACAGACAGAGCGGGGAGCAGAACAGGCAGATCAACNNAAGTACACTGCTGAGGGGAGCAGCGGGCACAGCAGGAGAGGTCTGCCGCGCCATGTGGGTCCCCTCCCTGGCCGGCAGCAGGGATTGAACTCGTGCTGCATGGGTGCGGTTTGCTTCATAGTGCGTTGCTTAACCCACTGCGCCACCAGGGAGGCCCTGTATTAAGTTTTGAAATCAGGAAGTGTGACTCCTGCAATTTTGTTATTTTTCAAGATAGCTTTGACTATTCTAGGTCTGTTGAATTTCCATGTGAATTTTCCGAGCAGTGTGTCATTTTCTACAAAGAAATAAGCTGGGTTTTGATAGGAATTTGTAGATTAACTTGGAGGATATTGCCATTTAACAATATTATCAATCCATGAGCCATGAATGTCTTTCCCATTTTAGAGCATTCCTTTCTCTCAGTAACATAGTTTTCAAAGTATGTTTTGTACTTTTGTTTAATTTATTCCTGTTCTTATATATGCCACTGTAAGTGAAATTGTTTTCTAAGTTTCATTTCACTGATTCATTGCTAGAATATAAAAATAGAATTGGTTTTTGTATGTTTACATAAACATTCTAATACATTAGTGAATTCTTTAGGATTTTCTTTATATAAGATTATGTCTTCTATGAATTGAAAGAATTTTAGTTTTTCCTTTCTAATCTAGATGCCTTTAATTTCTTGCCTAATTGCCTGGCTAGAATTTCTAGTGTCATGTTGGCTAGAAGTGGCAATAGAGGACATCCTCCTTGTCTTTTTTAAAAATCTATCCTTTATTTTTGCGAAGAACTGGGGTGTTGGCCAGAGGTGCAGGTGGTGAGAGTATTCACCAGAGACAGTGTGGGGAGCAGAACAGGCAGATTTACTGAAATACACTGCTGAGGGAAGCAATGGGCAAGACAGAAGAGGTCTGCTGTGGCTTGTGGGTCAGGTCCCTGGTCAGGGATCAAACTCATGCCACAGTGTCTGGTGATAAACTTATTGCGCTGTATAGCACTAAGATTTAACACTGCACCACCAGAGAGGCCGAGCATCCTGTCTTATTCCTACTCTTGGGGATTTTTTTTTTTTTATTCTTTTGTTTTTTTTTTTTCCTTCACCACTGAACACAATGTTACGGCTTTTGGTATGACATTATGCTACTAGCTGGAAGAGTATACTAGTATTTGTATATGGGTATGCTAATAAAGGCTTGCCCCATGATTAGAAAGTGGTTTATAGCCTGAAGCTATTATGACTTTTGGACATTTTATATATATAACACCTTTGTTTTATGTTTCAGCAATGGCTGCCATCCGGAAGAAACTGGTGATTGTTGGTGATGGAGCCTGTGGCAAGACTTGCTTGCTCATCGTTTTTAGCAAGGACCAGTTCCCAGAGGTGTATGTACCCACAGTGTTTGAGAACTATGTTGCAGATATTGAAGTGGATGGAAAGCAGGTGAGTAAACTTCCATAACAACTAGTACTATGTTACTTATCAGACAATCCATAAAGCTTTTTGAGAAATCAGCCCCTTTGTCTCTTCTGTACATCATAGAACAAAAATTTTGAAATAAGAAATCTATTGTTTCCGGGGCCTCCTTGGTGGCACACTGGGTTAAGCAATGCACTATGAACCAAACCGCAGCCACTGCAGCAAGAGTTCAATCCCTGCTGCTGGCCGAGAAGGGGACCCACATGGCATAGCAGACCTCTCCTGCCTCGCCAACTGCTCCCCTCAGCAGTGTATTTCCATTGATCTGCCTGTTCTGCTCCCCGCTCTGTCTCTGGTGAATCCTCTCACCTCCCCGGACTCTGGCCTGTACCTCAGCTCTTATGTGCATAGATGAATAAATCTTTTTTAAAAAGAAGAAAAGAAATCTTTTGTTTTCCTCCCATCTTAGCTCAAATTTATTCATTCTTAACCTCTATCATCCAGACTTTGTCTACAGTCCTGTGTCTTTCACATGGGGAAACCTTAATATTATCTATTCTTTTCAGTTTTATTTATACTTGAATTTTAGTTTATTGCCACATGGAAAATGCAAAAATGAAACTCCTTTGGAAGGATGAGTTTGAAAATAAATTCTATCATAGTATTTCTTTTAAGAAACATTTTATTTTATTTATACATACAAGAGCTGGGATACAGACCAGAGGCAGAGGGTGAGAGTATTCACCAGAGACAGGGTGGGGAGCGGTGGGCGAGGCAGGAGAGATCTGTCGTGCCATATGGGTCACCTCCCTGGCCAGGGATTGAACTTGCGCTATAGTGGCTTCAGAAGCCCCACAGTGCAGTGCTTAACCCCTTGCACCACCAGGGAGGTTCCTATCATAGTATTTCATTGAGGAATGAATATTAAATTACTAGGTCAGGAGGTCCTTATCAGTACACTGATCACCACCACCAGTACTGTGATGTTTAAACAACATCTTATATTCAATTTTAATGTAAGGTGTGTTCTTGTTGTTTTTTTAACTTTAACATAAATAGGCTGCCACAGTCACTATATTACCTATCTTGGTGATGAGGACAGTGTTTTACCCCATGTTTATCCTGAAAGATCACTGGCAAGACTGGGGCAAAGCTCTTCTGTAACTAGTTTATTTTTCTACCTCTGTTCCCTTTTGTTTTCAGAATAACATCTTACTCAGTGTTCTTTGCAACTCCCTTTGCAAATGGGTCAGCTGAAAACAAAACTAGAGCAAAGGGCTTTTCTCCAACACATTCAGTCCTCTTGGGCATTCAGTCATATATTTCATGCTGCTAGGACATAAAGTATTGACTTGCATAATTCCATCTCATATTTCCCTTCTCATTTTCCTGTTTTACCCACTAAGCCTTTCTGTCACAGTGTACCTAGCTCCTTTGAGGTACTGTGTATGGAAAGCATATTAGGATAGTTGTTAACCATTCAATGGCTTCTCAGTAAAGGTGTCCCAATAATTTTGAGGTGTCTTTGTTTGTAAAATGGTTTAAGCCATTTTACAGGTGGCATCAGGATTTTATTAAGTAAATGAATGCATATGGAAGCACCAAGGCACTTTACAAATTGGGTTGAACACTGTACTCAAAACTTTATAATTTGTAGTCCATTTTATTAGATTACATTGTGGATCACAGTGATTACTCTCATGTATAAGGAATGCTAAAGCAAATAAATTGCAGCTTGAGTTCTACCCTACAGGTGGCCCATCAGTACAAAATATTGCCAGTTCAGCCTCATTTGGTTTACTGCATAGATGCTTAGATACAGGTGTTTATGTAGGTCTGATAGGAAGACAGATTTTATATAGAGACAAGACCCAGTTACTTGGAAATGTGTTGAGATCTTTTGACTTGTCCTATAATGGTACTTTTCTCAAACTCAGAGTGTCTCACATACACAAAGACCCAGTGGCTTGAGGGAAACAAGGTTATGTTAGTATTTTTATAGCATATTTCTCAAAAGCCTACTGAGTGTATATTGCTGGTTTTATCATGTCATTCCCTCCAACTCTGAGTTATGTCTCTATTTAATCATCAGTTTAGACTCTTTTCTACCTGTAGCAGTACAAATGTTTTGGGAGCAATAGTGGTTCTTCTTTTAAAAAAAAAAAAATTTATTTATGCATGTAAGAACTGGGGAACAGGCCAGAGGTGTGGGGGGGTGAGAGGATTCACCAGAGACAAGAGTGGGGAGCAGAACAGGCAGATGGACTGAAACACACTGCTGAGAGGAGCAGCGGGCGAGGCAGGAGAGGTCTGCTATGCCATGTGGGCCACTCCCTGGCCAGCAGCAGGGATTGAACTCTTGCTGCAGTGGCTGCGGTTTGCTTCATAGTGCATTGCTTAACCCACTGCACCACTAGGGAGGCCCAGTTCTTCTGTCTTTAAGCAACATCTGTGCTTGGGTGATTTTTGAATGAGGAGCTTCCCTATAAGAAATTTAGAGACCTTGACTTAAAAGCTGGAGAAAAATTCAGTTGAGTATCTTTCTTAGACTGCCAGCTTTGATTGAACACACCTAACTCTGGTGATATCTAGGGGTACCATCTCACCCAAGGAGAGAAACCCTAAAAAAGGTGCTTCATGTGAAAGAGGGTATTACAGCCTAGCTGCCCCCCTCAGAGCAACTCCTCAAGGTGGTATAGGGAGCTGCCTGGGAATTTAATTTAACAGCATTCACAGAGCCTAGGGAATCATCTAAGATTGTAGGTAATCATGTCCCAGAAATAGACCTACCAGAAATGGAAGCACCATTCTGATATCAGACAAGCTCAATATCCTCAAATCATTTATCAGAAGATAGTCATGGTTGGATTTGTTTGACTGAACACCTATGAGGTGTGGAAGGGCCAAGGGTCTGGGGTTCAGAAGAGAAGGAATAAACTCTACCATTCTGAGGTTAGGCCAGTTATGAGGGTTGGGCATCAATATAACATAGATACACATACCAAGCTGATGATATGTGTACATGATAGAAGTACAGTGGGCCTTGTGGAGGTTAGGAGTGATGCATTTAGGGGCAGAGACTGAAGGTGGAGGAGAGTTCTAGCCACCCATCAGTTGTAAGGAAGGAATGATGTTCAGAAACTAAAATTTCATCCTTGGAGGTGCTAAGAAAGGTATCCCTAGCATTGAAGTGAGAGCTTTCTGGGACCCAAAAGGCCACTTAGCAGAGGATATTAAAAATCTACTCTGGTTTTAAGAAGGAGTGATAAGGCTAACTGAAGTGCTGGACAATGTGGAATGAGACCTATATCCAGAGTCCAGGCAATAATTTGCCCTCCTACCACAGGAGGGTGACCTGGTTCCCAGGTGTGAACAGACAGTACCCTCCTACTTAAGGTGATGTATTCATTTAGACTTTTTTAAAAAAGATTTATTTATTTATGCATACAAGAACTGGGGTACAGGCCAGAGGTGTGGGCCGTGAGAGGAAATCACCAGAGACAGAGTGGGGAGAAGGACAGGTGGATTGACTGAAATACACTGCTGAGGGGAGCAGCGGTGAGGCAGGAGAGGTCTGCTGCGCCGCATGGGTCACCTCCCTGGCCGGCAGCAGGGATTGAACTTGCGCTGTGGTGGCTGTGTTTTGCATCATAGTGCGTTGCTTAACTCACTGCGCCACCGGGGAGAACAGTAAAGATAAAGCCAGAAGCCTTTCCTGTCAGCTCAGACCTTGCCTAACACACCCAGCTTGGTGTCGTTTTTTTACTACCAAACCAAATGCAGTCTTGTCTCCATGTTTACCACAAAGAAGCAGACTGATGAGACAAGCTAAGGAGACCGATTGTGTGGAAATGTATTACAAAATGTTAATCTTGTTTTTCCATGTCTTGCCTTATATACCTGTGGAATATTATTTACAATTTGATTTCTCCTCGATACCCACTTTCTTTCCTATAAAATGTTCTTTAGAATTAAAAACTTATTAGCTACAAAGTTATGTTTTATTTCATGTTTTGAACTAGGCACTTATAATTCTACTATCTATTTATAAAATATGAAGTTTTGAGAAATTTCAAAGCACACCTTCCAACTTCAATTTTTGATTCTAACAAAAGTGTATCTTACTCTTTTAGACATTTTCCATTTGAATGTATCGTGGTAAGTCATCATACTGAAAGTGGGCTATCTCTTTGGAAAGTGGATAGTAGAATTAATCTTGCACTCTTGTGTTTTTCCCATCACAGGTGGAGTTGGCTTTGTGGGACACAGCTGGGCAGGAAGACTATGACCGCTTGAGGCCCCTCTCCTACCCAGACACTGATGTTATACTGATGTGTTTCTCTATTGACAGCCCTGATAGTTTAGGTGAGTGATGCTGTGGCATGATGTTTTCACTGCTCTGTGCCCAACTCACACCTGGTTTCTCACTTTCTGGGCATCAGGTGATTAAAGAACAGACATGACTTTCCAAGAAGTAATCATCAGTGGCCAGAGTCACACAGCCCTGGGACTGTAGACCCTGGGTTTTGGATCCTTTTTCAACCTCTAGATCGCTTATAGCTGCCATGCAAAGCTCTTTTTTGGACTAAGTTTTGCTAAAGACATTTCTGAATGTCAACATCTTTTCTCAGTACTTCTGTTTAGCCTGCAGACTCCGAATATCTAGATTACTGATTTGCTTGGGGTGGGGGGAGTTATGTTTTTAAAGCCTCTTTTAGCCTTTCTCTAACGTTATTTTAGCTGATAAAGAGAGACTTGAATAATAAGCATTCTACTTGCTCAGATAGGCCATATGTTTCAGAGATCACTTTCCTTCAGAAAAATACTGAATAGTGCTGACCTCATTCTGCAAAAAACAAGGAATGAAGAATGCCTGAAACAGAACTTGGTTTCAGTTTGTGCTGAAGATGATAAAATGTCTCACTTGGTGCTGCAGTACTCTGTCCTTTTAGGCAACAGGCAGGCCAAAGTTATTGTCATCATTAACACAAAAACTCTCTGAGGGCTTATTGGGTGATCGTGGCTTGCACTTGCACTTATTTCTCTCAGCCTTTATACTTACTTGCTAAAGATCATGCAATAAGGAGTCAAATTGAGATTGAGCCTCCTCTGCAGTATCTCCTAAGAAGAAGGAACTCTTTGTCATCAGTTTACTTTGGTCATTTTCAACCGTTTTAGTTTTGGTTTTCAAACTAATTGGCTTCCTTTGAGGGACTGTTAGAAGGTCCTGGATGCTGGGGCAGAACTTTAGACCACAGAGAACAAGGTGCATGTGACACCCTTCCCCCAGACATAACACCATAGATGTTGCCTAAATCCTCTGAGAATGAGGACGTGGTGCCCTGTGTGCCATCATCCAAGGTATAATCCTATCGGGACAAAAATACCTGGAGAGCAACAAATTATTCTTCAGTCTCACTTTTTCCTTTTAAGAACATGTCTGTCTGCTGGTCTTTAACTTTTGACCTCTCTTTACTAGCCATGACTTGTTTCTTGCTGGTCCTGCCACAAAGAACAGAGAGATTTGATCTTCCTCTCTGAAGTATGAGCACATCCTGAGATGGGGTCTGGATATTGGAGACAGCTGTGCCTTCACTGGAACCTATTGTAGAGTATGAGGTGCTGCGTCTTTGCTGAGCTAGTTTGGTTTTGCCAAGGGCCTTTTAAAAGTTTTATCTTGGGGACCTCCCTGGTGCAGGGGTTAAAGCTGCAATATAAGCGCTGTCAAGCTATTGCTAGCCACTGCATATGAGTTCAGTCCCTAGCCAAGGAGCTGACCCACATGGCACAGCAGACCTCGCCTGTCTTTCAGTTTCATTATTTCAGTGAATCTGCCTGTTCTGCTCACCTCTCTATCTCTGGTGAATCCTCTTACCCCCTCACCTCCTCACCTCCACACCTCTGGTCTTTAAAAAGAAAAAGTTTTATCTTGGCTAGAGAGTGGGATGGGAACCCCCACCAGTAGTTTTACCCCATAACAGCACTACTTGGCTTTTCTGTTAAATGTGCTGGCCCTTTTTTCTTTATTAATTTGAAGATTGAGACACTGCACTTCCTTGGGAATTAGGCTTCGAGTTTCAGTTCTGGGAACTCAAAAGTCTGTATCAAGAATAAAAATGAAAAGCTAATGCCAGGTGAAGGCTGGATTTTGGTTTTGTTTAATTGGTGTTAGACCGTTACTCTGACTCTAGATTTATTTATTTATTTTTTTGAGATTTATTTATTTATGCATACAAGAGCTGGAGTACAGGCCAGAGTCCAGGGAGGTGAGAGGATTCACCAGAGAGAGTGGGGAGCAGAACAGGCAGACTGACTGAAAGGGGAGCAGTGGGCGAGGCAGGAGAGGTCTGCTGTGCCATGTGGCTCCCCTCCCTGGCATCTGGCAGGGATCAGAATCATGCTGCAGTGACTACGGTTTGCTTCATAGTGCGTTGCTTAGCCCACTGCACCACCAGGGAGGCCCTGACTCTAGATTTAGAATAACAGTTTTGACCCTGGATTAAAATGTGTTTGTGCAGGTTTCACCCCTTTTTCTGGCCACTGTGACAATAGTTTAATTTTTGAAGCTGTTGCTGTCTCAGTAACAGTTGGTCTAGAGTTTAAGTTCTAGCTGAGACCTGGGGTTGACAAACTTTTGTAAAAGACCAAGTAATAAATATTTTAGATTTTGTTGTACGTATTCTCTGTTGCCTTTGGAGCATGGAACAGCCCTGCTATTGAAGCATGAAACAGCCATAGAAAATAGATAAATGAATGTGCTTGGCTGTGTTCCAGTTAAACTTATAAAAACTCCAGACAAGACTTTATTTGCTGACCCCAATCTAGATAGTAAGAATTCCTGTTCTGTGGCTTTCTGAAATTTTCAAAGGCCCTCCTAAAAAGCTCTGTAAACCCATGTAAAGTGGGGCCTCCCTGGCACAATGGGTTAAGCACCACATTATGAAGCATCTGCAGCACGAGTTCGATCCCTGGCCAGGGAGGTGACTCACATGGCAGAGCAGATTTCTCCTACCTTGCCCACTGTTCCCCTCAGCAGTGTATTTCAGTAGATCTACCTGTTCCCCACTTTGTCTCTGATGAATCCTCTCATCCCCCACACCTCTGGCCTCTATCCCAGTTCTTTTGTGCATAAATAAATAAATCTTTAAAAATAAAACAAAAACCCATGTAAAGTGATGCGCCCTAATGTGATCAGATTACTTTAGGGGTATAGATATTATAGGTGATTGCCATCAGTAAATTAAAAAGTAAAAAATTACATTTAAAAATTTTCATGATACTGTAAACCAATGATAAATCAGTAAAATTTAATTTAAAACAGTAAAGTCATTCATGAAAAGTAAAGCCAAGACACAATTCACTATAATTTATATACCCTAAAGTAGGGGTATCAGGGAGGAGTGTTAGGATAATAATTATTGATTTCCTACTTATGGAGCTTTTATTCTAGATAAAGGGAAGCAGCAGAGCAAAAGCAACAGTTAACCACTCTCCCTCCCCCTACACACAAATATCAGTAAATCCAATAACAGTAAATGTTACAAATAACATTTGTAGAGGTGGGTATGGAATGAGCCATGTTAGTGTGTTCCTTTAAGCGGCTGATCATGGGATTGTGAGAGACTTCACTGAAAAGGTGATTTCTGAACAGATACCTGAAAGTAAACAAGGCCATCACAATATGCAATAAAATACCTTTCTGGTGTCAGGTGCATGGACATTGAGGCAGAAGAGAAAAGAAGGAATGCAGTGTAGCTGTAGCAGGGGAAGTAGGAGTAAGAGTTGGAAAATCATGTGGTTAGTAATATGGCCCTCTCCTTTTACTGTGAGATGGCAGACTCAAACACGGGAACAGTATGACCTTGCTTACCTTTTAAAGTGAATGCTATCACAGCTGAACTGAAAACTAATAATCATGAGCTGCAGATATTAGGGCACATTTCAGAGCTATTTGGCTTTTTTGTTAAATATGCTGGCCATTTTTTCTTTATTGATTTGAAGATTGAGACACTGCACTTATTTGGGAAATAGGCTTTGAGTTTCAAGTTGTCATGTTAGTGATCTAATGAAATCTGTAGTTGCTAAAACCATCTCTATGCTGGTAGGCCCAAAATGGTGGATGTGAGAGGTTGAACTTGGGCTGTTCATCCATCATGATGTACTTATACAGCCTTTCTAGATGAGTACAGTATTGGCAGAAGTTAAAATTGGTTATCACTCTGAAAAGTCACACTTGAGTTATTTGAAATACCAGGAGGTGTTGGTTATTCTGAGGGTTTGTGAACAAAGAAAGAACATGCAGACCCTCGGTTGGCTATGCTCTAGAATGGGGATTCCTGTGAGCGCTGATCAAAATTATCTACTAGCAATGACAGGGGTAGGGGTGGCCCATGGGTAGCCACCATTATGGAGTCACCATGGTGTTCAGAATCATTAGTTCCTCCAAGCCTTTACTTGGGCCCCCTACCTTGAGAGTCTCTGAACTCCTTGGTGGGGCCGAGAAGCTTCTGATTCTGTGCCTCAGGGTAAGAGATTTTTACGTTTTTGTAAAACGTAAGGGTAGTTTTACATTTTTGTAGTTTTGAAACCAGTGAGATTTCATTAAATGCCCAGCATGGGCCTCCCTGGTGGTATAAGGGGTTAGTCTCAGCACTATGAAGCTGTCCATAGCCACTGCAGCATGAGTTTGATCCCCAGCCAGGGAGTTAACCCACATGGTGCAGCAGACCTCTCTTGCTTCACCCGCTGCTCCCATCAGCAGTGTACTTCAAGTAGATCCACCTGTTCTATTCCCCACTCTGTCTCTGGTGAATCCTCTCACCCCCTGCACCTCTGGCCTGTACCCCAGTTCTTACATGCATAAATAAATCAATCTTTAAAAAGCAAGCAAATAAATGTCCAGAATACTTGTAGATTCTTTACAATTTAGCTAGGGGTCTTGGAATTCTAGAGAGAATTGTATGTATTCCCAATTATGTACATTTTGTTTCTTTCAGAAAATATCCCAGAAAAATGGACTCCAGAAGTCAAGCATTTCTGTCCCAACGTGCCCATTATCCTGGTTGGGAACAAGAAGGATCTTCGGAATGATGAGCACACAAGACGGGAGCTAGCCAAGATGAAGCAGGCATGGTCTGGGGCAGGGCTATCTTCCTGTAGCATTCTTAAACAGTCCACAATTGGAGGTTCAGGGAACCTAGCAGAAATCCTCACAAGCCAGACTATTAGAGAGCACCGGAAGTTTCTGCCCATCTGACCCTCATAGTCTGGGACCAGTACACAGGGGTCCTTAAGACCTCCACGTCATATGAGATACATCTCCTGTGAAGTAGTGCTATGACCTCAAGCACTACCTGTTTGAGAAAGGATCATCACAACGGTAGTCAGTGTCCCATATGTAGGAACTTCATCAGACTCTCAATTTCTCTAGTTACACCTTGGTGTATGTGAGGCCACAGATAAATAAATGGGTCACAACTGAAGGATCAGGAAATCTGAGGACAAGGAATTCAAAGAGCCCAGATGCCTTTACAAAAGTGATGATACTATCCATAGCCACTGTAGCATGAGTTTGATCCCCAACTGGCCAGGGGGTGACCCACATGGCACAGCAGGTCTCTCTGGTCTTGCCTGCTGCTCCCCTCAGCAGTGCATTTCAGTCTGTCCGCCTGATCTGTTCCCCACTCTGGTGAATCCTCTCACACACACACACCCCCCCACACACACACACCCCTCTGGCTGACACTCCAGTTCTTGTATGTATAAATACATAATCTTTAAAAAAGAAGGTGGAAAAAAACATGATAGAGGTGCGTCTTGGCGCTTAAGAAGACAGCTGACCCCAAGATGACTTATCACTGCAGGAGGAGTGCCTTGAAAGATTTTCAGTTTAGCTTCTCCCACTGAGATTCTCTTTCAGGGTCAGGATATATTCCTCCAGAAACTTCTAGTCCTCTTTGAGCTAACTACAGGAAGACCCATGATTTACTCTGGATTGACATTTTAAGTAATATTGCCCTTGATTCCTCCCCAGTTCTCCAGCACTCATCTGACTGCTACCTTTTTTCTCTCTACTTTTCCAGAGAAGAATGTATTTGATAGAGATGTTGGGGTTGGGGATCATACCTATCCGCTTCATGACACAAAAATCAGGGACTTGCCAACCCAACTTTTCAAATAAGTTCTTTCAACTGAATTTGAATACGCAACACTTATTTATTATGTATGTAACACTGTTAACTGAAAGCACTTCTCTCTTTCTTGTCAGGAGCCGGTAAAACCGGAAGAAGGCAGAGATATGGCAAACAGGATTGGCGCTTTTGGGTACATGGAATGTTCAGCAAAGACCAAAGATGGAGTGAGGGAGGTTTTTGAAATGGCTACGAGAGCTGCTCTGCAAGCCAGACGTGGGAAGAAAAAATCTGGGTGCCTTGTCTTGTGAAACCCTGCTGCAAGCACAACCCTCAAGCGGTTAATTTTGAAGTGCTGTTTATTAATCTTAGTGTATGATTACTGGCCTTTTTTCATTTATCTATAATTTACCTAAGATTACAAATCAGAAGTCATCTTGCTACCAGTATTTAGAAGCCAACCATGATTATTAATGATGTCCAACCTGCCTGACCTACCAGGGTCCCTCTGACACCGCTCTAACAGCCCTCCTCTGCACTCCCACCTGACACACCAGGCGCTAATTCAAGGAATTTCTTAACTTCTTGCTTCTTTCTAGAAAGAGAAACAGTTGGTAACTTTTGTGAATTAGGCTGTAACTACTTTATAACTAACATGTCCTGCGTATCATCTGTCAGCTGCAAGGTACTCTGGTGAGTCACCACTTCAGAGCTTTATTCCTTAACAGATTTCATTAGCATAGCTCTGGGGTTGGCTTTTTTTTTTTTTTTTTTCAAATGTGCTGGACCAGAAAGACCCAAGTCCATGCAGCTGTGGCAAAGTTACAGTTCTGTGGTTTCATGTTAGTTACCTTATAGTTACTGTGTAATTAGTGCCACTTATGTATGTTACCAAAAATAAATATATCTACTCCAGATTAGATGTAGTATTTTTTGTATAATTGGATTTCCTAATACTGATATTTGTCATCCCCACAGAAAGTGTATTGGTTTTTTAAAAAAGAAAGTGTATTTGAAAATAAAGTCAGATGGAAAATTCATTTTTAAAATTCCCGTTTTGTCAGTTTCTCTAATGAAAGATGGCCATATCACTGGTTTTCGGCCCCACATAATCCCAGCACTCCCTCCCAGAGCTGGGCTAAGTAAGTAGGAATTTGGTTTCATGCCTGAGGCACTTAAAGACACTTCAGAAAGTGGCGTAACCTGTCTCACCTCTCACCTCAACTGCAGGGTCTGGCTCTAGGTCACAGTGCTCTTTCTCCTCACTGTATCCAGGTTCCCTCCCAGAGGGGCCACCATTCTTGGGTGGTACTCGGTTTCTCAAATCTTCTCTCCAGCTGACTAAACTTTTTTTCTGTATCAGTTAATTTTTCCAACTACTAATAGAATAAAGGCAGTTTTCTAAACTTCCTGTATCCTGGTGTTTGTGTTGCTCTCTCCAGGGCTGGGAGCATGGGAGGATGGACTCAGCGTAGTTGACCTTGGAAGGTTCTCAGGGTTCAAAGTACTAGTTTCCCCTACCACCCTATCTGCAGCCTGCCACTAACCTGCTCTTCCTCTTAGTGTAATGATTATCTGGCATCACTTTCAAGTTCAGAACGGTGGTGAGATAGGGAATGTAGCCTACTGAGGATACACATCAGGCAATCCAAGCAGTGCTGGCTGAATCTCAGGAGAGTGCCGTTTTTGTCCCTATTTTCAGTCTTTTTATTTCCACATCTGAGCTCTAACGTGGACCAGAGATTGAGAATGGCCTGAGTTTAGCTGGATCCTCTTGGCCCTGCCTGCTTTGGGGCTTTACTACTAGAAGTCTGGAGCAGAGTCTGAGGGGCTCCTCAGAAAAACCTGTATGCTGCACTGGGTGTAAAAGCAGGGACACGAGAGGTCTTGGACATGAACACGTTTCAGGCAGCCCTAGAAAGCAGGAAAAGGAGTTAGAGCCCGTTTTGGGAGCCTGACGCTGGCTCTCTCTGCCACTGCCCAACTCCTACAGCCACCGCCTCATCAGAGACAATTTGTCTTGCAGCCGCCAGCTGCAACCATCTCGGCACATTATCTTGCTCTATACATCTAGCGACAATAGGGCATATGCTATAAGATTACTAATGGCATAAAGTTGGGAGCATTGCGTACTGCTATTGCTGGTCCCAATATTGGGACCCAAGCCCTAACTGGAGAACCTCTGGGAGAAAACCGAGGCCTCTTGGGCCCGGGCTCTGGGCGTGGTAATTCGAGCGGTCGCCAGAAGACCGCCCTTCCTATGCAGGACCAGACGTGCCCGCGGCTCCGCTTGCTCGTTCAGGGCGGTGCCTGCATCCGGCTGGACCGCACCCCCACCCCCTAGCCCAACACCAGCAGAGGGGAGGCGGAGGCCGGATAAGGCGGGGCCACAGAGGGTGGAGCGCCCGGAAAAGTGCTCGGGCCATGTGACCCTCACCCCCATCACGGGCCTGTTAAAAGCAAGCGCCACCTGGCCCAGTTTCTAAGTGCGATTCTCCCGTTTTCGCCGCGCGCCATGTGTGCAGCTCCGGTCACCCAGGCCGCATTTGCGGCCCAGCGCTCAGTGTACTCCTTTTCTGCGCGCCCGCTAGCCGGCGGGGAGCCTGTGTGCCTAGGATCCCTGCGGGGCAAGGTGCTGCTGATTGAGAATGTGGCGTCGCTCTGAGGCACAACGGTCCGGGACTATACCCAGATGAACGATCTACAGCAGCGCTTGGGGCCCCAGGGCCTAGTCGTACTTGGTTTCCCGTGCAACCAGTTCGGCCATCAGGTGCGCCAGGCGTGGTGGAGAGGGGATGGGTGTGCAGCACGGGAGGGAGCGCAGGCGCAGCGACTGCGGGGATCAGCAGCCGGGGATCGGCAGCCGCATGCCCGGGGCGCAGGCTGACTACCCCCTCGCTTCCCTTCCTCCGAGGTTGCCCCCACTGAAGTTCAGCCCCACCCTGGAGTTAAAGGGCAAGGGCTCGCTGACTCACACATATTTGCAGTCAGAAAGGTTTCCCTCCCCCTCGTGGCCCCGGGTTTGAGCCCCCTTTCCCCCACCGCAGGAAAATGCCAAGAATGAAGAGATCCTGAATTCTCTCAAGTACGTCCGACCCGGCGGCGGATTCGAGCCCAACTTTATGCTTTTTGAGAAGTGCGAGGTGAATGGCAAGCAAGCGCACCCGCTCTTTGCATTTCTGCGAGAGGCTCTTCCGGCGCCCAGTGACGACCCCAAGTCGCTCATGACGGATCCCAAGTTCATCACCTGGTCTCCGGTGTGCCGCAACGATGTATCCTGGAACTTCGAGAAGTTCCTGGTGGGCCGGGACGGTGTGCCTGTGCGCAGGTACAGCCGTCGTTTTCCCACCATCGACATTGAGTCAGACATCCAAGCCCTGTTGTCCCAGGGGTCTGGCAGTGCTTAGGGGGCCCTTCCATCCCTGTTGTTTTTGGCAGTCATAGTGCTGTCCTCTGGGGATTTCATCCATGACGGTGTTTTCTCTAAACCTGTACGGAGGAACACCTGAAATCCGGGAAAATCCCCTGAGGTGGGTGCTAACCCTGTCCAGAACAACGTTCCTCACTAATAAAGTGCCAAGTGTCCACAGAACTGTGCGTATGTCCTTTGTGAGAACCAGCTGGGAACATTTCCTGTACAATTTCACTGTATAGTGCTGGGGCTTAAGCCTTATCCTGGCCACACCATGGGAAGCCTGGCTCCTTCCTGTTCCACTGTTTCTCCCTCTGCCAAGACATGCAGTAGGGCCATCCCAGTGCCCTCTGTAGAAGAATTTTTGTGTAAAAGAATTGGGATGTAGGCTAGAGGTGGGGGGCAGGAGTATGTGTGTACAAGGATTCACCGGAGACAGAGTGGGGTGCAGAGCAGGTAGATCTACTAAAATACACTGATGACGGGAGCAGCGGGTGAGGCAGGAGAGGTCTGCTGTGCTCCCTGGTTGGGGCTGGGGATAGGACTCAGTAGCAGCAGTGATAGTACTGAGACTTAACCCCTAGGCCACACAGAAGGAAAGTCCTTATTCCAAAAACAGGAAGACAAGTCAAAGGTTGACTGCCTACAAAAAGTAACACCCTGTGTTCTCTGTTCTCACATTCAGAGAGGCCCACACTGCCCATTTCAGATGGAAGCTCATGCAATATTATAAATCCTTTTTCCATTACTTTGGTAAATTTTTTTTTTTAAAGATTTATTTATTTATGCATACAAGCACTGGGGTACAGGCCAGAGGTGTGGGAGTGGTGAGAGGATTCACCACAGAGAACAGGGAGCAGAACAGGCAGATCAATGGAAGTACACTGCTGAGGGGAGCAGCGGGCACAACAGGAGAGGTCTGCTGTGCCATGTGGGTCACCTCCCTGGCCGGCAGCAGGGATCGAACACGTGCTGCAGTGGCTGCGGTTTGCTTCATAGTGTGTTGCTTAACCCACTGCGCCACCAGGGAGGCCCTACTTTGGTAAATTTTTGATGTAGTGCTCAGTGTTAACATTTGCTCTGAGGCTGCCATTGCTGGTTGATATTGCAGGAGGAAACTAGGAAATGGGTATAGGCAGTCAGGAACAGGGTTCCCTGAGCCCCCAGGTCCTTTAGCCTGACTGAAAAACAGCTGCAGACCAGGAGGGTGCCCCTGCTTCCATTTCAATTAAAATGGACCGTTCAGAACACCAACATAATAGCACAATGGCAATGGACTAAAGCTGGTTTCAGAGGAGACTGAGTAACATGGGAAAACTCTGGGCCTCGGTAGCCTAGGATACCCCCTCCGGCCCAGCCAATCAATAAGTCACAAAAGCAGAGACACCAAATGGCTAAAACCACACACTCTGCCCATGGTACCTGAAGAACCACCTACTTTTTAAATTTTTTAAAGATTTATTTATTTATGCATACAAGAACCAGCACAGGCCAGAGGTGTCAGGGGTGAGGATTCACCGGAGACAGTGGGGAGCAGAACAGGCAGACTGTCTGAAACACTGCTGAGGTGTGCAGCGGGCAAGGCAGGAGAGGTCTGCGCCATGTGGGTCCCCTCCCTGGCCAGCGATTGAACTTGTGTTGCAGTGGCTGCGATGCTTCATAGTGCAATGCTTAACCCCTTCTGCCAACAGGGAGGCCCCCACCACCTACTTCTTGCCACTTCAGTGGCTACACATTTGGGACCCCTCTTCACTCAGAGAGCTTTCCTATCCTTCCTACCTGCCTATCAATAAATCTCTCGCATATCTTTAACTCTGGTCTTGACACTGAATTCTTTAGTCACCAAAGATGGCTGAGAAGAACCCACCTGGGGTCCTTGGACTCCAGGCCCTCCTGTCTTAGAGGAAGAAACCACACCATGCCCAGCTCTTCCCTTAGCAGTTGCAGTCATCATGCTTGTGGTAGGCAGAGTCCTATCTTAGAGGCCAGCTGCTGTTTCTCAGACATGGTTCAAATCCATTCCCTCCATCTGTTGACCCTGCTGTCAATAATCTTTCTAGACAGACCTGGAACAACTTTCTATAATACACAGTACAGTGCACTCTGTAGGGCTTGGATAAACTCTGCTTCTGGGCAGATAAGTACCCAGAGATACACTGGCAGTGCCACTCAGTCCAGAATATTGGTCAGAGGTTTTTAGACCCGTATTTGTGCTCACATTGGTTTTAGGGTCCATTATTTGTGGCTCAAGTCTCTTACGTGTCTGAAGAAAACTTTAAAAACTTATCCAGTCCTAAGCAGGAATCTTTGCTGCTGTCCTATTTTTAAGTGTACCCTTTAGGAATTGAGCACCTGTTCTGGCTCCCTCTCTTTCTTTTTTTAAGAAAATATTTTTATTTTATTTATGCATACAAGAACTGGGGGTGTAGGTCAGAGGTGCGGAAGTGAGAGGATTCACCACAGAATGGAGAGCAGAACAGGCAGATCAACTGAAATACACTACTGAGGCGAGCAACAGGTGAGACAGGAGAGGTCTGCTGCACCATGTGAGTTAGCTCTCTGGCTGGGGATCAAACTCAGGCCACAGTGGCTGGCGATAGCTTGATAGTGCTGAGACGTTAATCCCTTGCCACCAGGGAGGCCCCTCTGTCTCCTTCCCTAGCAGAACTCCCTCTGGCTATGAGGCCTCACCACCTCAGCTCTGCAGTTCCTCTAGGTGACCAAGGCAGAGCTGTATCCCCTTTAGGTCACACCCTATCTTTACTCCTCTCAGAACTTTTTTGATTGCATTAGCTTCCAGACCAGGGGTGCAGTAGACCAGTCTGCTTCTACAGGTAAGAGTCGAGGAGGTGAACTGGGATTGGCCATCTCTGGGTCCACAGGGCCTAGCAAATGTTTGTCAATTAATATAAAGAGAACTTTTCACTCAAACAGGGTCAGGGTTTTTTAAGGATCATTTGTAGACACCAAACCTAACTCCTGGAATGACAGGTAGCAACCTATACAGGTATATGCCAGTCACCTGTGACCTCCTTAAACCTGATTTCTCCAAAACTCTTTGTTCCCTTACTGCCACACTCATCATTGAGTCCTGTCCCATGTGTTCTACAGGGTGCCACAGACACAATCCTCAGGAAAGCAAAAAGAATATATAATTACTAAAATTACATGTTTAATTCTATACAGTCGTATGGGATGCTTTAAGAATAAATAAGGGGGGCCTCCCTGGTGGCGCAGTGGGTTAAGCAATGCACTGTGAAGCAAACCACAGCCACTGCAGCACGAGTTCGATCCCTGCTGCCGGCCAGGGAGGGGACCCACATGGCACAGCAGACCTCTCCTGCTGTGCCCACTGCTCCCCTCAGCAGTATACTTCTGTCAATCTGCCTGTTCTGCTCCCTGCTCTCTGTGGTGAATCCTCTCACTCTCACCCCCACCCCCCACACCTCTGGCCTGTACCCCAGTGCTTGTATGCATAAATAAATAAATCTTTAAAAAAAAAAAAAAGAATAAATAAGGGGCCTTCCTGGTGGTGCAGTGGGTTAAGCAACACAGTATGAAGCAGACCGCAGCCACTGCAGCATGAGTTCCATCCCTGCCATCGGCCAAGGAAGTGACCCACATGGCGCAGCAGACCTCTCCTGCCTTTCCCACTGCTGCCCTCGGCAGTGTATTTCTGTTGATCTGCCTGTTCTGTTTCCGGCTCTGTCTCTGGTGAATCCTCTCATTACTCCTACACTCTGGCCTGTACCCCAGTTCTTGTATGCATAAATAATTAAAAATAAATAAATAAGAAGGCTGACCTGTGAAGCTGAACGGTCAACTGCCCTAGCCAAGGAATCAGCTGATGGAGGGTAGACAGCGAGTGTACGAAGATCTGAGGTGGGAAGGTGGCATCACCACTGAGTTGGACAACACAGGAGGAACAGATTTGAGGAGAAGATGTGTTTGGACCCAGATGTGTTGCCTGAGACATCAAGATGGAGATATCTGGGGCAAGTGGTTACAAGAGAGAAAACACGAGTTAGAAACAAAGGTCTAGCCAAGGAGAGATTAAGTGGCAACTGGAAAGGATATGGTCACCTGGGAAGAGTGGCAAGAAAAAGTTTAGTGAATCTTTTTTGTCAAGAGGACAAAAGATTATGGATTTACAAAGGTGGTAAAGGTGCAATTGGAAGGAGCAAGGAGAGGGTCAAGGAGCCAAAAGAAGGTACAGTTCCTAAAGAACAGTCAGCTGGGACAAGCGCTCCTGCACTGAGCATTCCTCAGCAAGCACAGTTTCAAAGGGAAGCTGGAGCTAAAGCCAGATACCAAGTACCTAAGATTGTACCAGGTCCTATTCTAGAAGCTAAACATGCAATGCCCAAGAAGCACCTGGGTGCTTGTTAAAACTTAAGTTCCAGGGCCTAGATCCAGACACGTTGATTTGGAAAGCCTAGGGACAAGAATCTAGCTTAAAGGTTTTACAATGGAACAAGAACAGTTTATTCAATAAATGGTGCCAGGGGGCCTCTCTGGTGGCGCAGGGGGTTGAGCACCGCACTGTGAAGCATCCGTTACACAGCAGCGTGAGTTCGATCCCCAGCTAGGGAGGGGACCCACATGGTACAGCAGACCTCTCCTGCCTCACCCGCTGCTGCCCTTGGCAGTATGTTTCAGTCTACCTGTTCTGCTCCCCACTCTGTCTCTGGTGAATCCTCCCACCTTCCGCAACTCTGGCCTGTACCCCAGCTCTTGTGTGCATAAATATATAAAAACTTAAAAAAAACAGTGCTGGGAAAACTGGACCAACATAAGCAAAAGAATGAAATTACACCACTACCTTAAACAATGCACAAAAATCAACTCAAAATGGATAAAAGAACTGAACATAAGACCTGAAACCATAAAATACATAGAAGAAAATATAGGTAAAACACCACATGAGCTACACCTCAGTAACATCTTTTTTTTTTTTTCCTTTTGTCTTGAAAGAAAAGTTTATTTAGGAAAGAAAATAGATAGAGAATAAAGACTCCCAAGTAGGTGGTAGCTGGGAGGGGCAAGGAGAGCATCAGTAACATCCTTTAAGACTCATCCTCCAAAGCCAAGACAGTGAAGGAAAAGATAAACAGCTAGAATTACATCAAACTGAAAAGCTTCTGTACAACAAGAGACATTAACCAAAACAAAGAGATACCCTACTGATTAGGAAAAAATTTTTGCACTCCATACAACTGATAAGGGATGATCACAAAGATAGACAAAGAACTCACCCACTCAACAAAAACAAAGAAAACAATCCAGTCAAGAAATGGGCAGAAGAGGGGTCACCTGGTGGCACAAGTGGCTATGAAGCATCCACAGCCACTGCAGCACAAGTTTGATCCCGGCCGGGGAGCTGACCCACATGGCACAGCAGACCGCTCCTGCCTCGCCCACTGCTCCCCTCAGCAGTGTATTTCCATCAGTCTGCCTGTTCTGCTCCCCACTCTGCCTCTGGTGAATCCTCTCACCCTCCATGCCTCTGGCCTGTACCCTAGTTCTTGTAGGCATAAATAAATAAATCTTTTTTTTTAAATGAACAATGATGTAAAAGATACATGAATTTAAAATAAATAAATAAAAGAACCTAGTTCGGTGACCTATCCCCCTCAACCATTAGGAGACGCGCTCCAACTCTCCCTTTTCCTGCAAAGAGTCAGTGTAGCTCAGGCCTCTTCACTAAATTCCAGGACAGGAACCCAGAATTTTACAAATTGACCGCAACCTCTTTTCTCTAAGGCTGCCTGTGATGAACCTCTCATTGCCCACTTTTTTTCCCCTTCTCATTTTATGCCCTGAAGTTTCCAAGAAAGGGAACTCTTGAGTTCCACAAGTGCCTGACCCTGCTGGTGAATATTTTCTTCTCAGGCTTTAAGCTACCTGTCTCCCTAAGTGACAGTATTTTCCAAATGTCTCTTCTTTAGCAAGCCTCAGATTAAAGCCAATTAATACTTCATCTTCCTCCTCAAGAAATTGGACATCTTGCCCAACACAAACAAATACACTCCCACACGTATGCATTATTTTTTTAAAAAGATATATTTCATATATTTATGCATATAAGAACTGGAGTGTAGGCCAGAGGTACAAGGACTAAGAAGATTAACCAGAAACAGAGTGGGGAGCAGAACAGAGGGCTCTACTGAAATACACTGCTGAGGGGAGCAGCGGGTGAGGCAGGAGAGGTCTGCTGTGCCATGTGGGTCAGCTCCCTTAGCCAGGGATGGAACTCCCAACACAGTGGCTAGTGATAGCTTGATAGTGCTGAGACTTTAACCCCTGTTCCGCCAGGGAGGCCCTAACACCAACACATTCTTTATCACCCTCCACGTAACAGCTATTGGCTCTGACCTATACCCACTCCACATCATTGTGAATCAGCAACTTAAAAGAACAAGCAAAAGTGAAGGAATCATAGTGAGCTTCCCTGAGAACCTTGCCTTTGGTAGTGGCAACTGCAGAACATTGCTTCATCTGGGAGCAGGCAGTAGCATTTGGGCCAGAGACCTGAGAAGCGGAAGGGCCCTTGTGTTTGTTACTCAACTATGTTCAGAAGCTTGCACAAATGCCACGTTTTTATTTTGCCTTGTTTGTTTTTTTTTTTCCACATTAAATCAAATAAAATGATTTCTGCATGTATCAGTTTACCATGATGTACACTTTAAATATCTTACAATTGTATTTGTCAATAATACTTCAGTAAAGCTGAAAATATCTGATAAAATGAGGTCAGGCACTTTTTACACAATTAGCCATTTATCAGATGACTTCCTTATTCTGTCTCAGTATAGATCTACAAACAACATTTAAAGCAAATTCATTTTAGAGAAGCATTCCTGGCTTGATTGGTCTAAGTTTTAACTTCTGAAGTTTTAACTCTTAGATAATGTTGAATAAAGATCTCCCTAAAATAAATCAGCATGGATTTACAAAGAATGAAGATTAAGGGGCCTCCCTGGTGGCGCAATGGGTTAAGAAACGCACTACAAAGCAGACCACAGCCACTGCAGCACGACCCGGATGGTGTGGTAGATCTCTCCTGCCTCGCCCACTGCTTTCCTCAGCAGTGGGTTTCAGTTGAGCTGCCTGTTCTGCTGCCCGCTCTGTCTCTGGTGAACCCTCTCACTCCCTACACCTCTGGCATGTACCCCAATTCTTGTATGCATAAAGAAAGAAATGTTCTTTAAAAAATAATGAAGATTAATTCCTGTAAGAGTTCCCTGAATTTGGCAGGTTTTTGTTATTCCACTCACTAAACAGGCTGGAAAAGCATACTTACACACACAGGTGTGACAAACCTGGGCTGTCATTAAAACAAAGGCCAGCATTTCAAACAAGTTACTAGACACAGCCTCACATCAGGTCCTGTAGGACCAGGAATTCAACATTATCTAAGAGTTAAAACTTTAGAAGTTAAAACTTAGACCAATCAAGCCGGAATGGTTCTCTAAAATAAATCTGCTTTAAATGTTGTTTGTAGGGTCCTCCCTGGTGGTGCAAGGGGTTAAGGTGCAACACTATGAAGCTATCCACAGTCACTGCAGCACGAGTTTGATCCCTGGCCATCAGGACCTCTCCTGTCTTGCCTGCTGCTCCCCTCAGCAGTGTATTTCAGCAGACCCTCCTGTTCTGCTCCCCACTCTGTCTCTGGTGACTTCTCTCACTCCCTAGCACCTCTGGCCTATGCGCCAGTTCTTGTATGCATAAATAAATAAATCTTTAAAAAAAAGTTTGTAGATCTATATTGAGACTGGGAGCAGACAAGAGAGAAGTTCTTGCCCAAGAAATGAGGTCTAATGGGTATTAGTCCTGGATGGCATAATTGTCACTGCCTCCCAGAGGAGGCTGTATACAGATCACACTGCTGGTTTCTACATGACAGTTACTCTAAGCCACACCTCCTGGTCAGTTAGCAGAATCCAGTTTTCTAGCAACCTCATTTACTGCACAGGCAGAAGCACATATCTTGGCCTTAGAGAGAAACATGGTCTCCTGGGAAAGCCCCTATGATCCCAGGAAGCAGGAGAGAAAGGGTTCCTCCCTTCCTTTTCAATAGTATTTTTTTTTTTATTTATTTTTTCAGGGGCCTCCCTGGTGGTGCAAGGGGTTAGGTTGTAGCACTATGAAGCAATTCTCAGCCACTGCAGCAATTTGATCCCAGGCCAGGGAGCTGACCCACATGGCACAGCAGACCTCTCCTGTCTCGCCTACTGCTCCCCTCAGCAGTGTATTTCATTCAATCCACCTGTTCTGTTCCCCACTCTGTCCTGCAGAATCCTCTAATACCCTCTTGCCTGTATTCATAAAGAAATTTTTAAAAAATTATTTATTCATTCATTCATTCATCATTTATTTATTTATGCATAGAAGAACTGAGGCACAGGCCAGAAGAGTGGGGGCGAGTAAGAGCACTCACCAGATAGAATGGGGAGCAGAACAGGCAAATCTACTGAAATACACTGCTTAGGGGAGCAGTGGGCAAGATAGGAGAGACCTGCTGCACCATGTAGGTCACCTCCCTGGCCAGGGATCGAACTCATGCTTCAGTGGCTGCAGGCAGCTTCATAATGCTGAGACTTGACTTAATCCCTTGTGCCACCAGGAGGCCCTCAATAGTATTTTTGAGCATGTTTTTGAGACCAAGGCAATCAATCCCCTTAGGACCCTGAAGGGAAGGGAAGCCAAGAGGGTAATAGAAAGCAAATACTGAGCCCTGATATTTTTCAGCTTTGACCTTCTAAAAACTCAATCCTAGACACGTCATATGAGAAAGCAAAACCAAAAATCACCAACTAGGCAGGCTACTTGCTGGTGGATATTTTGTTAGTCTCTTTCCCACAAGTATTGAGACTGATATGACATGTGATATGCTTTGGAGAGCCCAGCAGCCTTTGCATCATTCATCCTGTAGACAGCTCCATTACCCATCCCAAGTCCAGTGAAGTTGTGACCAACACAGGACACCACAAAGCAGGCCCAGTTAACCCAAATGCCTAGAGTCCAAGCAGTATCCTGGGACAAGTACAGCCCACCATGGGTGCTGTCTCACAGTCCTGCAGGCCCCCTGGCTCCACAGAGAGGCAAGTGGAGGGAAACCAAGTTCCCTTTCAAAGGGAGAATCTGTTAACCCAGCCTCCCCTGTCCCTAGCATGTTAATATGCCCATATACATATGTGTGTAATTCCAAAGAAGCCCTGGTTCCCTCAACATCCCTTGCAGTCTCTTCCTGCATTCCCAAAGGACAGAAAGAACATTAAGCATATCTTTGTTGATTAAATTTCCTTCCCTCAGAGCATGTCACATGACCTTCTGCATCCTGTAGCACTTTTATCACACAACATTGTAATTACATGTGAAAACATCTTCCCAACCACACTGGCTGTGAATACCTGGAGGGTAGGGACTGTCAGTATATAACAGATTATTGCTCAACTGAAAAATGACTGGAATGTGGATAATTCTTTCATTTATTCATTATGATGAATCCATGCATCCATCAAAAAAAAATTGATAATCAGTGCAAAGGGCAAACCACACACACACCAATATCTAAATATTGAATATGGGGCCTCCCTGGTGTCACAAGGGGTTGAGTACCACACTATGGGGCTTCCACAGCCACTGCAGCATGAGTTCGATCTCCAGCCAGGGAGCTGACCCACATGGTGCAGTAGACCTCTCCTGTCTCACCCGCTGCTCTCCTTAGCAGTGCACTTCAGTCGATCTGCTTGTTCTGCTCCCCACTCTGTCTCTGGTGAATCCTCTCACCTGCTCCCCCCTCCCATACCTCTGGCCTGTACCCCAGCTCTTATATGTATAAAAAATAAAATCTTTTTTAAAATAAATAAATATTGAATACTTGGTTTTATTTTTATTTTTAAAAAAAGATTTATTTATTTATGCATACAAGAACTGGGGTACAGGCCAGAGTCCAGGGAGGTGAAAGGATTCACTAAAGACAGAGTGGGGAGCAGAACAGGCAGACTGACTGAAACACACTGCTGAGGGGAACAGTGGGCGTGGCAGGAGAGGTCTGCTGCGCCATGTGGGTCCCCTCCCTGGCCAGCAGCAGGGATCGAACTCATGCTGCAGTGGCTGCGGTTTGCTTAACCCACTGCGCCACCAGGGAGGCCCTGTGCATTGCTTAACCCACTGCGCCACCAGGGAGGCCCTGAAGACTTGGTTTTAGATGAACACACTGATGGTAAGAGAAGTAGAGGAGGAAGTCACATACACCCTGCCCAATTAGGGCTGGTCATCAACACTGGCTTAACAAGAATGGAATCGGCCCAACAGCAGGAAGCTCCAGCATAGGAAAGGTAATCCCAGTTCTCTCTGAGATTCCTTCAGGCTTTTCCTTTTGTCACCTGCCCCTGTAAACTATCCTTATATAACAAAAGTTATAAAGTCACTGGTAGGATGTTTAATTCTTCTAAGCTGTAGTCTAAACTCCTTTTTTGTTTTCTCAGTCTCCTGATCAGGTTGAGGAAATACAGGCAAAAAGGAAACAAAAATATTTCTCACCTGATGTCACCTCTGATCAAAAGGTATCCAGTATTTGTGAATATTGCCACACGTGCTCTGTGATTGTGGGCGTGTATGGACTGAGAGTGACTGGAGAGAGCCAACTACAGTTAGGCTATGGTGCCAGCCAAGGGAATAACGTTATGATTTAGAACCAAATAAAGCTTACAATTCACACATCCAAACATTACAAACCCTCATTGAGATCATCACAGTCCAAAATCATGTATTGTGCAACCAATCAACTAGCCTGTTCCTTTCAGCTGCCTTCCAGCTTTTCCTCCAGTTCCATGGCTCAATTTTCCCTGGCAAGAGGTGGGTGGGAATTTACTTATGGGGCTTCATTATAGTGTCAAGAGAGTGCCCACATTTCTCCACAGGGTAAAATGGTCCAAATGAGAAAACAGTCATAAACCAGGGTATCTCCTGAGCTGAATCACTTAACTCATTTCCATCCTAGTCCTAGACTCACTCCTTTCAGAGCTGGAACCCAGTGAGAGATGGTCATTGTTTCTCTAAACTTTTAACATTTTAATCATGCTCATTAAAACATTTTGGAACTTTGGAAATGATGATCTTTTCAATCTAAAGTGTCACGTTATTCCTTGCATTTTAATGACTGGCACTTTGTAATCTCAATATAAATCTTTTAGAATTACATATAATTTGGGTACTACTTTACAGCCCTTTAACAGAATGAAGGCACCTGGCTTAAAAGTTTCATTTTGGGAGGGGGGCCCCTCCCTGGTGTGCAAGGGGTTAAGTCACAGCAACTTGAAGATGTCTGCAGTCACTGCAGCACAAGTTAGATCCCCTGTGGACTTTTCCTATCACACCCTGCTCCCCTCAGCAGTGTACTTCAGTAGATCTACCTGTTCTGCTCCCTACTCTGTCTCTGGTGAATCCTGTCACCTCCTGCACCTGGCCTGTACCCCAGTTCTTGTATACCTAAGTAAATCTTTTAAAAAAAAGTTTTCACTTTTATAATCAGGCTTTGTTCCCCCTTTCTATTGGTGCTGAGGACTTGTCCTACTTAAGATTGGCCCATGCCATAAACAGTATAGGACAAATTGCAGAAGAGAAGGAAGCAGACACCCTCTAATGGAAGTTCTGAAATAATGTCAGTAACCCAACTTTCTTTTTTCATATATAACAGGACTAAAGAGAGTTCTCCTTTGATAACAATTCCCACAGAATCACCACCTGGTGGAAGTACTTATCTGCAGTGGATTGTTACAGGGTTATTCAAATTATTTTAATTTCCAATTTGCTCTCATTTCTTCTACCCAACTCCAAAGACACCTCTGTTACCAGATGGTTCATGATGAATGTCCCAGGAGCGCACAAGTTCATTTCAACTAACCAAGATCCAACATAAGATAGTATATGTAACCTACCACACCTTCGCCAGGTTACCTCTCCTTCTTCTACTCTCAACATTGAATGTGGCTCATCTGTTTCTTCTCTTCCTTCATAGCCATCTCTCCACTGGAACGCTCCTAACAGGTCTCTGGGCTGTACCACTGTGGGTGTAAAGCATCCTCATTTAGTCTCTGCTCTAATGCCTCCTATACTGTCTGCCAGCTATTTAAGCAGGACATGTGGCCCCTCTGGCCTCCTTCCTAGCTTTAGATCTGTTTCTTTCAGAAGTCTGTGAGCAGCAGAATTGACCTAATTCTCATACTTTGATCCTGCCCTACCTGTTCCAGAAATTCTCTAATCTCCCCTCCAGTATCAAGCACAGTCATTTCTGTTTTCCAGGCCACACTCAAATGCTCCTAAAATCAGTCTCTCTTTTATAGCTTTGGGTCTAGTTTTTGGTTCACATCCTTTTAATAGTATTTAGCATAATACCTGGAACAGGGGTTATTTACGGGAAGAGATCTTCTTCTCTATTAGATTGCATAAGGGTAGGTACTGGGTGTTACTTTATCTTGTCTGAGGGCGGGAATGCTAGACCAGTGAGTGGACACTCACCTGGGCCAGTTGCAAGGCCTCCTAGCACTGGGCTTACTTTCTTCTTCAGGAATAGGACTGGCCGTTTTTTGTGTGCAGGGTCGAAGGGAAAACATAGAGCGTTCAGGACATTGTATCTCGTTGCAGCCACAAATTAAGAAGCAGTCGGGCAGCTAAGGTAGGAAACACCAGGATCTTTCCTCCTTCCTGGCGCTTACCGCCGCTTCGCGGCGGCTCAAGTCCCTGACACCGGCTTCCGGTGTTTTTAGCGACTAGCCCACACCGTCGAGTCCCAGTGCTAAGGCGTCCTTGAATCCTGCACTTCCCAAAATCCCTTTGGGGCTTCCAGAGCATAAACCCCAATCCCACCTTTGGGCACCTAAAGTCTCCTAAGGTCTCCAGGTGAAAGAGGCAGGGCATGAGTGACGGAAACAAGAAAATCTAGTTCCGGGGCTCCTCGTACTTGGCCCCGCGCTTAAGACCAAAATAAGCCCGCTGGCCGGGCTGCGGTTCCTGAGGGCTTGCGGTGCGGCTGACTCCTCGAGAGAGGAGGTAATGCACCGCCACTAGGGGGTAATGCGGCCCCGGCAGCGGTCGCCAGGTGCGGCCAGGAGGGCGGGAGAAAGTCCTGCGCCCGCCTCCTCCTCCCGCACCCTGCCGGCTCCACAGCGCGCCCGTGGGAGAGGAACGCAGAGTGGGAGGTGGGGAGAAATGGCTGAGGCCGGCGGGCTGGCGTTCCGGGTCGACGCGCGTGCGCGCGCGCCCACGGCTGTGCGTGCGTGCGTAGCGCGTGCGTGCGTGGGCGCGGCTCACAGCACGCTGTGCGCGAGCCGGATGTCCGGGCCGGCTGGGCCGGGGCCGCGGACGAGATGGCGGAAGGTGGAGGCTGCCGTGAGCGACCCGATGCGGAGACCCAGAAATCTGAGCTCGGGGCTTTGATGAGGACCACGCTCCAACGAGGGGCGCAGTGGTGAGCGCCGGGCCTGTCTTCCGCCGCTCAGGGCCAGGACCTCAGGCTCTGGCCCTCAGGCTAGGCCCCTTTCTCGGCTTAGGTTGGGACCCGTGGGAAGCGATGTTAGTGACCCTGAGAGTGACTTGACCCCTGCCCTTGCGGCGAGGAACTCGGGGAGCACCTCTTGGAAAGCGCGGGTGGAGCGGAGGGTCTTGCCGGCTTATCCCGGCTGATCCCGAGCTCCAGGGGGCGGACCCGGAGGGGGCAAGGACTGCTGAGTGGGGAGAAGTTGTGCTCATGGGAACCTTCAAGATGCGGAGAGCCCTTTACCTTTGAGGATTCGCTGTGTGACCTTGTGCGAAAGCTTCCTGACCCCGATTACTTAGTTTTGAAACTGGAGTAGCAAAACTTGCCCACCCCCAGTTCCCGATAGTCATTGAGGGGAAGATCAAAAGTAGATACTTTGTAACTTGTAAACTGCCGAACAGATGTCAAGGTCGGTAGCTGAACAAATGTCTGAGAGCCCCAGGTTATTTTTGTAGTAAATGTCAAAAATAATGTGGCAGCACCATTTCAGTGTGGGAAAGGAAGATAACCTATAGTCTAGATAAAAAGATTAAAAAATCCAGTATTTAGAAGCGCAAATTGAGACTATAGAGTTTCCTCAATAAATTGTTTAGTAGATGGGACAACACTCCCACTGGGGAGATTCTTGGATAGTATTATTATGTGGGAGTAAAAAATAGGTCCTGAGTTTGCTCTGGTTATGATTGAGCGTCCCTCTTTAAAAAGCCATAATGGGGGCCTCCATGGTGGCGCAGTGGGTTAAGCACCACATTATGAAGCAAACCACAGCCACTGCAGCACAAGTTCGATCCCTGCCCCTGGCCGGGGAGGGGACCCACATGGCACAACAAACCTCTCCTGCTGTGCCCACTGCTCCCCTCAGCAGTGTATTTCAGTCAATCTGCCTGTTCCCCACTCTGTCTCTGGTAGATCCTCTCACCTCCCTCACCTCTGGCCTGTACCCCAGTTCTTGTATGCATAATAAATAAATCTTTAAAAAAAAGCCATAATAGTGTTGATAGTGCCACTTTTAGTGATAGAGGAATTGGCCGGGGAAGGGAAATGTTGGGGTTCAGCGAGCTCAAGCTTTGTAGGACAGAAAAGGGAAACTGGGATTAGGAGTTCATATAGGGTTTTTACATAGCCAAACTGTGAAAGGTAGAGTGTATTGTTCAAGGGGTTTGGAGGGAAAAGAGCATTTTAGAGATCTGCATTTAGGGTGCTTGTGGTCTCTGGGACTCTCCCTAGTCCCCTCTGAGGTTTGTTGTTTAAAATAATTGTGCTTTGTTCCCCCACAGAATTTTCCTTGGTCTTAATTGTAAAATAGTATGGTGATACTTTTAAACGATAACTTGATCAACTTTAAGCTTTTTGACAAGATCAGTATAGCTAGACACTATTATATTAGTGTGTTTGTGTATGTAAATAAATGCATGCACATACTTAAGGTTTTGTTTGCTCGCAAAGGAAAGCATTTTCAGAAAAATATTAGTTTAATGTTGTTCACTCAAGCAAAGCAATGTAATCAAACTGTTTATCTGAAAAAGTTATGATTTGGTCATTGGCTTGCAAAATTTTACCCATAGAAAGACTTCATTTCAATAAACATTTCTTTTTTTTTTTTTAAAAGATTTATTTATTTATGCATACAAGTACTGGGGTACAGACCAGAGGTGTGGGGGCGGTGAGAGGATTCACCACAGAGAGCAGGGAGCAGAACAGGCAGATCAACAGAGGCACACTGCCGAGGGGAGCAGCGGGCACAGCAGGAGAGGTCTGCCGCGCCATGTGGGTCCCCCGCCTGGCCTGGCCGGCAGCAGGGATCGAACTCATGCTGCAGTGGCTGCGTTTTGCTTCATAGTGCGTTGCTTAACCCACTGCGCCACCAGGGAGGCCCTTCAATAAACATTTCAAAGCTAGTCATTTCCATCTTTTTATTTATTCTTTCAACAGTCATTTCACTTAATGAATGTCTGCCCAGGGCCAGGCCCTCTGTGCCATGAGGGGCCTGGCCCTGGCCCTACTCTTGCAAGTGTGTTTTTTAGTGGTAATCGCTTGCTCCCCAAGTGAAAAGATATTGAAAAATTAGGGGAGCAGCTGCAGAGATCTATAACCTAAACTTTTTTGGTAAATGTTTGTCTCTCTCTAGGTATCTTATTGACAGCCGGTGGTTCAAGCAGTGGAAGAAGTATGTGGGCTTCGACAGCTGGGATATGTACAATGTGGGTGAACACAACCTGTTTCCTGGCCCAATAGATAACTCCGGACTCTTTTCAGGTGCAGTACCCGATTGCTTCCCTAACAGAAATGTCCACCTGGGCAGTGGCCTAAGGTTGCCTTTATCTGTAACATGGACATTGTGAACCTGACTCTTAGTGTGAGCATATAGAAACAAGTATCCTTGATTTGTATCTTGTAGCCAGAAGTCTCACCTTCAGGGAGAAGTTAAGCTGCTATTTTCCTAACTGCGTCTAACAAGAGCATGTCTAACATTTAAATTTCTCTCTTTTTTTTTCGAAAATTTGTTCTGTTAGAGAGTTCAGATTTATATTAGTATATGGGTGGAAAAAATAGAATATCATTTTGAATTGCATGTGGAATCTGAATTTGGGGAACCAGAATTGTTACCTTTGCATGTTACCTTTGCTGTGGAATGAAGTGTAGACTTACTTGTCAGTCTTCTTCAAATGAACCTGTGATGGCTGTGTTTTTTGGGAAGTGGTATAAGGAGAGATAGAAGTAGAGTTATAATCACAGTCAGCTCTCAAGTGGAAGAAGTGATTGAAAAATGATGGATGACACTCTTGAGCTTGGCTTGCACCTGCAGATGCACAAGAGGTGACAGTCAGCTTTCCCACACTTTATTCTGCCTGGCTTTGAAATCTCTTGCAAGCAGGACAGAGAGTGGTATGTTGCGCCTCACTAAAATCAGGGCAACAAGAGGGGCCTCCCTGGTGGTGCAATTGGTTGAGCAACACACTATGAAGCAAACCACAGTCACTGCAGCACAAGTTTGATCCCTGCTGCCGGCTGGGGAGGTGACCCACATGGTGCGGCGGACCTCTCCTGCTGCGCCCGCTTCTCCCCTCAGCAGTGTGTTTCAGTCGATCTGCCCACTCTGTCTCTGGTGAATCCTCTCACCTCCCATGATTCTGGCCTGTACCCCAGCTCTTGTATGCATAAATGAATAAATCTTTAAAAAATCAGGGGAACAAGAAGGTAGACTATGCATGACGCTTAATCCAAGTACCTTGAACTAACTTGGGTGTTTTAAAAATCAGCAGTGTTTCAGCTTAGACCTTGTTTTAGGGAAGGTCTAACTGGCATAAACAAAGTTATATGCTTTGTTTCTTGATGTAGGTCAGATGGTGGCATTGTACCGTGATGTCCTCAACTTTGCGATGTTTTTCTTTTTCCTTGGGTTTTTGTTATTGTTGTTGTTTTTAGAAAAGGAGATATCTTAGAACTTTTAATAGTAATAATGATGAAACTCCTACAACTGGAGAGGCCCTCTGAAGTAATTTTGCGTGACTTTCAGCTAAGAGTAAATATCCCGTCCATGGTTCCCCAGTTTGATGTCACCTGGCTTTGGTTTGCAACATTTACTTTCTACTTGGACAATGAAAAGCACGTTCCATTCAGACCCTGGAAAAAGACATTGTAGGGACAATATATCTCTCTCTGGTGAAAGAGAGTCATTCTCTTAGTTCCCAGGCTCTTAGTCACTTGCCAGTCTGACTACCTTCCATCTAGGGTCATGGGTGTGGCCTAAACAGTGTACTTCATAATCCTTACTGATGTCTTCATACAGTTCTTCCCCCATTTTGACCTGTGCTTTACTGTATATTAGATGGAAGCTCTGTGCTTGCCACCAAGCTGTGCTCTCATTTCCCCCCTTTATTTGCCTCTGCTTGAAGTTTCCTTGTTTACACTATAATGTTTAGTAGTAGAAATGAAGGGAGTGTATCTCCCCAAGTTATTTAAGTGAATAAATAACTTTCATTAGTTTCAATTTGTAAATTACAGAAAAGTTTGACATTCAGGTGTGAGCTTTTTTTGAACCTCTTGTCTCAGGCAGACTAATAACTACTACCTCTGTACCATCCTTCTGTAGCTAAACAGAAAAGGCTTGTTTATTGTAACCTGTCAGTGTTAATCAATATTAAGCCAGAACTTCTGTGGAAAGCAGTTTGCTCATCAATGAGAAAGCTCCGATATTTATTTTTAATTTTTGTAAAATGTGCATAAAATTTACTATCTGATCCATTTTTAAGTCAGTACTATTATGTTGTAACCAACCTCCAGAACTTTTTCATTTTGTAAAACTGAAACTCATGGGGCCTCCCTGGTGGCGCAATGGGTTGAGCACAGCACTATGAGGCACACTGCAGCCACTGCATCACCTGCCGGGGGTGACCTACATGGTGTGGCAGACCTCTCCTGTCTTGCCCGCTCCCCTTGGCAGTGTGTTTCAGTCGATCTGCCTGTTCTGTTCCCCACTCTGTCTCTGGTGAATCCTCTCACCATCCGCACCTCTGACCTGTACCCCAGTTCTTGTATGCATAATTGAACACATCTTTAAAAAAGAAACAAAACCCTGAAACTCATACCCAATGTTCCTTTCCCACAGCCCCTAATAATCACCATTCTGTTTTCTGTCTCTGAATTTCTCTACTCTAGGGCCTGCATGTAAATGGAATCATAGAGTGTTTGTCTTTTTGTGACTGGCAAGGCTCATGCATGTTATAGCATGTATTAGAATGTATCTCATATTTAAGACCATTGATAGTCCACATTTTTTTCATCCATTCATCTCATCTTGGTGTTCGCCAAAGCTGTTTAATTCATTTCCTTTTTCCTTGGAAATGCGAAGGGCAAAAGTGCATTAGACCAAAGACCCATCTTGAAGAGGGCACAAGACCTGAAGGGGATGGGAGTGTAAACCGGGGGAATTTTAGTGTGGGATCTGGAAGCACTTTAAAAATGTAAACTGGAACTTTTTTTCTTTCATGACCTTCCTTCTCCCTCCAGTTACAGAGGAAATACATGTTCCACATTAAATATTGAGAAAACATGGCTAAAGGAAGAGTAGTCAGAGCTCTGTATTGTGGCCAGTGACAAAATTTTGGAATTGTGTACCTATTTCTTTAAATACTTATTTCCCGAAAAATCTTGTAAAACAAAGGTATCTGGGGAGAAGAACAATGAGTTACATACTGTTTTCCTTTTTCAGATCCTGAGAGTCAGACCTTGAAGGAACATTTAATTGACGAAATGGACTACGTATTGGTTCCAACTGAGGCCTGGAATAAGTTACTAAATTGGTATGGCTGTGTAGAAGGCCAGCAGCCCATCGTCAGAAAAGTGAGTGCATGAATTGTCACTCCTGCTAGTCAGCGTTGGCAGGTTTCCCCTAAGAGACACGGGCTGATGCTGTTTCCTGGGTGTACTGAGCAAACTTAAATGTTTGAATGGAAGTTTTGGAGGCCTGATTTTAGATTGTCTTTTGATTGTTTTGGTTCTGAGTGGTGGTGAGTGAGTTTGTTCCTGCAGCAGGTTATAGTGAGTGACTTTCAACCATCAGAGCTGCCCAGTGGTTTGAGATGTGTCTAGCAGTGCCACAAGAGCATTGTCTGGAAGGCTGTATGAGGGAAAGTTCACCTGGAGTTATGTGGACATAAAGTAACATGTTGCTTCTTACACACACTTTGTTTTTAATTGGAATTTGGATGTTAGGTATTACCACCGTTCTCGCCTATCTTGAAACCTTTCTGATACTGCCTTTTCTCCTCTACACTATTGAGTAACTTCAAAAGCATATATTAATAACCCAGAGTAGATTAGCCTCTTGAGGGGCAGTAGGTCTGAGGAGAAAAACTCATATTGTTAACCCCACCAGTAAATAATACTCAGGAGATCACCAGCTGGCCCCTCAAAGTACTGGTCATACCAGAGGGAAAATCCTAGGAGTTTGCGTGCCTGTGTATATTTAGGCATTAAGTAAATTTCTCATTTTGCCTTGTGTGTAGGGAATAGCACACCTTAGCAGAGTAGGAAAGAGCTGCCATCCTGAGACCGTGCTTCTAAGAATCACTGTTCAAGGCCAGAAGGACTTTTTTCCTTTTCCAGCGTGAAACCTAGGTGGTTAGTGATCAAAAATTTAGGGGCACACAAGCCTCCTATAGTTAGCCCCTCATGCCCTGTAGTGAGTGTTCTGCCAAGGGATTTAGCTCTATTTTTTAGTCATGTGACAAACCCTGCAGGGGAGTCTCGTGATCCCCGCTTAGAGATATACAGCATCGTTGTGCAGTGTTGTTGCAGGCTCTGTTTCCATCTAGGTGCTCTTGGTTGGTACTAATGAGTGGGAAAAATGATTTTTAAACCTGTAGAACAGATCGCTGGTGGCTTTAAAGTCTACTTCTGATCCCCTGATCACTTAAGGAATCAGTTTATCATGTGGGTTCTGCTTTTTACCACTGATGATGTTGCTTCTAGGACAACCCAGATGTGGAACCACTTACCCTGTCTTTTTTTGATAGGTTGTGGAGCACGGCCTGTTTGTCAAGCACTGCAAGGTGGAGGTGTATTTGCTGGAACTGAAGCTCTGTGAGAATAGTGATCCCACCAATGTTTTGAGTTGCCATTTCAGCAAGGCAGATACCATTGGTGAGGACGTAGGATTTTGTGATTCCATGTATCTGGTGAGAGAGTGTGGAGAGCAGTAAAGCTGATTGGCGAGAAGTGGGGGTGCCCCCACTTCTTGGTACCCAGATAATCAATAATCTTGGGGTATGGTTACCAGTACTGATCTATGAGTCTGCTCCCAGGGGATTCACATGGAGAACTAAGTCTGGGAATCACATTCTGTGGAAAACCAGGCATTGTTCCTGCCCATTTGATACATGATGTTACTGATAAAGAAATGTGGATTCAGTGAGATTAAATTATTTTAATAAAAAAATCATAGAAAATAAATAAAAAAAAATCCTAGAGAGTAGCAGAATTAATATTTGAAACTAGATCTGTCTTAACTCCAAATATAGGTTTTCTCACTTTTCCATATTGGTTCTGTACTATCAATGGGACCACCATTGTCAAAGAAGGAAGTGCATGGGGCAGTATCTGGGAAGCTATATGAATACAGGTGATAACCCTGGAAGGTATTTGGTCTTAAGAGTCACCAGGGGCTGAGGTCAGTCAGCACTTTTGATCCAGGGCATCCTGTGAACATCTAAAAAGAAGGAAGATGAGCATTAGCTGGTATGACTGTCTTTAGTCTTGCATCTGGAAAAAGCCCTGAGTGGTGTTTCTACCTGTCCTCAGCAACCATAGAAAAGGAGATGCGGAAGCTCTTCAATATCCCTGCTGAACGCGAAACACGTCTATGGAACAAATACATGAGCAACACCTATGAGCAGTTAAGCAAGCTTGACAACACTGTGCAGGACGCTGGGCTATACCAGGGACAGGTAGGAGCCCGCCATCCCTCAGCAGACAGCTGTGCCAGGGTGTTTGGCCAGATAGCGTCTTGAGGTGTTTTGCTCGCTCATTGTTTTGGGTTCCCCTTTCATTTCAGGTGCTAGTAATTGAGCCCCAGAATGAGGATGGTACATGGCCACGGCAAAATCTGCAGTCAAAGTAAGTGAATTTTTTCTTTTTCTCCCTTGTGGCTAGATACACAGGTATAAGAGAGCTAGTCTTTCCTAAGGCAGTTCTTGTGCTAAGAGAAAATTTTCTGAATCAGATGAAAAAACACATTTGAGTTTATATCAGAAGTGTGATCCTGGTCTTTGGTAATCATCTTGCTGGGCAGCCATTAACGGGAAACCTGTCAGGGTTTGTGAACAAGGCGGTGAGATACTCCTTGTTAAGAGAGAAGGAAGAGAAGGGCCCGGGGCCTGGGAGCGATGCTTTACTAAGAGAGAACCTTGTTCTGTCAAGGGTGTTTATTTTCTCACTACCTATCAAGTGAGAGGCTTTGATATAAAGAAGAGGCATGGTGTCTTCTATGGCTTAAAGGGAATAGTTTGATCACACTCTACTCTACCCAGTGGCCTGTTGCTCACTGTTGCCCTGGAGCTTGCTCATGGAATTATTTTGCTACTAAACGTGGGTTCTTGGTCTCTGTCTCAGGAAGTGTTCATGTGGGGCTTGAAATTGTGCTTGTCCTGAAAAGGGGGAAGAAAAGTGATGAATTTTTTTTAGGGTTTCAGATAAGGAAAGCTTATCTGTTCTCATAGATATGAGGATAGCGTTGGTCTTTTATCTTCCCTCACTTAGGTTTTGGAGGACTGTTTTAGGCTTTAAGCTCCTTGAGGATCATGAAAATTGTGAACTCTTGACAAACATGGAAGATGGCATAATATTTTCCCAACAAGCTCAAGGGTTTTTTAGATGCTTTGAAGCCTAGCTCTGGACTCTAGTTTAAGAAACCTTGAATCCCTAGTTTCTGACAAAATGACAGAATAGCTGTAGTAGGCGGAATAGCATTTTCCAACCTCTTTAGATATCGGCATCCTAATCTCCAGAACTTGTGAACATGTGGGTAACATGACAAAGGAAATTTGCAGATGTGATTAAGGATCTTGAGATGGGAGATTATCAGAGATTATCTGGGTCAGCACATGGTAATCACAGGGTCCTTAGAAGTGGAAGAGGGAGAGAGGCGAGTCAGAGGAGGTGTGGCATGAAAGCAGAATTAGTGATGAAATGTGAGGACTCAGTTGGCTTTGGGAAGGATTCAGTTGGCTGTGAGCTAGGGGATGTGGACAGCCTCTTTGAAATTTCTAGAACCTCTGCAAAGGAACACAGCTCTGCCCACATCTTGATTTTTAGCTCATGAAAATCAGTTCAGATTTCTGATCTTCAAAACTCATTCTGGGGCTCAAGATAAATTTGAGTTGTTTAAAGTCATTAAGTGTGTTGTAATTTAAGTCAGCTGCTGCTGACACAAATACACAACCCAAGCTGCCACCTTCTTTCTTGGAATTGGAAATGCCTCAGAACTGAGAGAAAATAGCATAAAAACTGAGAACCCGTTGGAGAGATAGAGGTGGCTGAATGTCTGTTAGGTAGGGCTGGCAGCTCAGAGAGAAGAGGCTCAGTGTTCTGGCCAAGAGGGAATGTTTTAGTTGTGCCTTTTTTTTTTTTCCCCAGCATTGCTTCTCATAATTTCCATACCCTAAAGCCTTTGAGCGTCTAGTGAAGGGAGGCAGCTTTTGGAAAATAGCAGGAACCCTCATTGAAAGTCCCTGGTAAAGGGTAGTTAATGGCTAGGCCCATTGCGGAATTCCTAAAGCCTATTCCTCCTCCACTTCCCAGTGATGGCAAACACTGTTCTAGATCTAAGGATATAGCATTTAATAAAGCCAAGCCTCTCTCAGGGAGCAGAATATAAATGAGAAAACACATGTCTGATGACTTTTAAGTACTGTGGGGAAAATCAGAAGAGAACCAGTGAGTGCTAGACTTTGGGAAGGGACACATTTAAGCAGGATGAGGGGAGGTCCCAAAGAGATCATTTGAGCATGATTACGAAGGAGATGAGAAAATCAGCAGTGATGGTGATGTTCAGTGGAGAATAGTATTATAAGGCAGAGGGACAACAACTGTGTAACTCCTGAGTCATAGTGGGACTGGTTGAAGATCAGCTTGTGGCTGGAGCTAGGAGGGTTGATAAGAGTGGGGGAGGAAGTCACAGGTTACCTGTAGTCCTTGTGAGACTCTGAATTTTAGCTTTGTCTCTAAATGAGGCAGAGAATTTGTTGGAGTGAGTGCAGTGAGTGGAGGAGAAAGAGTGATTTTACCCCATGAACAGCTCATGGGGAACCATAACAAAGAAGCTGACAGGTCTAGTTGGAAGTAAAAGGAAAATCACAAGTTGACAGACTGTGTTAAATGGAGCAAAATGTATGTTCTCAGCTACCTAAGAGGATGGAATAAGCATAATAAATATCCTCACAAAAAGGGAATGGGTTCACAAAATGGGACCAAGAAGACAGATTCAGGAACAAAGAATTTAGGGGTTAGGTCTAATAGCATAATGAATGTAACTGAAGACTGCTCTGATCTTAGCCAAAAGACCGAGAAGCTATTATAGTTGAAGAAGATGAACAAATTGGAAGGCCAGTTTGAAGAGTTTTAGTAGGCATTATGAAGGGAAGAGTTAGTGAAAGATACACAAGAAAGGTGCTATGGAGGAATGTAGTACAGCTGTATTTGTCTACAATGACAAGAATCTCAAGAAGCAGAGAGGAAATGGGAAGGAAAAGAAAACGAAGGGAAGGGGAAGAAAACGTTAAATAATGAAAGAGGAACAATCTTAAATTTAAAAGAATGATAGACATGACAAATTTCACTCACTTGTAGATACATCAGTGAAATTTAACAGTACATTTAGAGAAAATTCTAGATATTTTTGAAGGAAATCAATGAAATAAGCAGATAAATTTCAAACTTCTCAGCAGCAACAGTGGATTCAAGAGATCCTTTTTCATTGTTAAAGTAAAATAAACTTAAAACTGGAGTTTTATATCCTGCTAACCTGTTAGTTAAGTGTAAAGATAAGGTATATTTTCTTTCTCTGGGATAGGTGAAATTAGAGCATTTTCCATGCACAGATCCTTTTTAAAAACCTCACAGCAGAAGTACTGTTAGATAGTCCGGAGGCAGTACTGTCTGTAAGGTGTGAGGGAGAGTTCACGACTAGAAGTATCCTTTGACAGGAAAGCAGTGACTTTGTAGTAAGCAAAGATTTCTTACATAAGAGACACGATAGCAAACCATACAAGAGGAAATGGATAGAGCTGGTAACTTCTGTGTTTGTTAAAATGTACAAAGGCAAGGCCAGAGTGAGAAGAGATATTTGCAATACATGTGTCCGACAGATTACTTATATTCATAATTTCCCAGATACCCTGTAAATCAGAGTCAGATAAACCTATTAGAAAAGGGAGCAAAAAAATCTTCTCAGTTGCCACTTAACAAGAGGTTCCCCAGATGGCTAGTGAGCATATGGTGAGGTGCTCAACCTCAGCAGTCTTCCAGAAGTGGTAAATTAAATCACAATGCAAGTCTTCTACATACTCACCAGAATGGCCAAGTGTTTTTGAGGTGTGGGGCAGCCCAAATTATTGTATCCTGTCGATGGTGGGTATAAATTGATACAGTGATTTTAGAAGATTTGGCAACAAGTACTAAATGAAGAATTTTAGTCATATTCTGCAACTCTACAATCCATTCTTAGGCACATGGCCGTGTTCTCTCTGACATATGTTCAGAGATATTCACTACAGTGTTGCTTTTCATACTTACAAAGTGGAGCTAATTCAAGTGACCACCAACAATAATAGAGTGGATAGATAAATTGTGGTTGCCTGCGCACAGTGGAATTCTATACAGCTATAACGTTATTGAGTCTTTTAATAAATGTTGACTGAGAGAAGTCAGGCACAAAGCAGGGCATGCTGTATGATCCTTTTGATATAAAACTTAAGAATAGGCAAACTGGGGCTCCTTGGTGGTGCAGGGGATTTTGTGGCAGCACTATGAAACTATCCACAGCCACTCCCACACAAGTTGGATCCGCAGCCAAGGACATGACCCAGATGGTGCAGCAGACTTCTCCTGGCTCACCCACCACTCTCCTCAGCAGTGTATTTCAGTAAATCTGCTTGCTCTGTTCCCCACTCTGTCTCTGATGAATCCTCTCACCGCCTTTGCCTCTGGCCTGTACCCCAGTTCTTATACGTATAAATAAGTCCTTAAAAAAAAAAGAATAGGCAAATTAATCTTTGGAGCCTCAGTGTCTTGATAGTGGTTAGCTGAAGGGATCTTAAGGAGGACACCTGGGGTGGGCGTTGTCCTGCTTCTTAATATTGGTGTTGGTTACATAAATATGTTCAATTAGTGAAAGTTCTTTGATTTTTGTACTCATGCTTTTTGTATTTCCCTATGTGATACTTCAGTGAAAACATTTAGAAATGATAAGAAAGGTTTAAGAAAACAACATTGTCAATAACAGTGCCAGAAGTTCTGGGTAATCCCAATATGGAAGACAGATGAAGAGACAGGAGGCAAAAAGAGCAGAGAGAGATGAGAACATCCTGCCTGAACTACTACTTCTGAGGATGTTAAAAAACAAAATGCATCTTTTTGCCTCACTGCATCTGAAAAAGCAAGATGAGTCCCCAGCATCTATACTGGAACCTTCCAAAAAATTCCACAAGGGTTCTTTTTTTTTTTTTTTTAAGATTTACTTATTTATGCATATAAGGGCTGGGGTATAGGCCAGAGTCACAGGAGGCGAGAGGAGTCACCAGTGATATAGCGGGGAACAGCAGGCAAGGCAGGAGAGGTCTGCTGCGCCATGTGGGTCCCCTCCCTGGCCAGGGATCGAACTCACGCTGCTGTGTAGCAGATGCTTCACAGTGCAGCGCTCAACCTGCTGTGCCACAAGGGTTCTTGTTCTTGCTTTATTTTTAAAGATTTATTTATATGTACAAGAACTGGATATAGGCCAGAGGTTCTGGGGGTGAGAGGATTCACCAGAGTGGGGAGCAGAACAGGCAGATCTGTTGAAATACATTGTCGAGAGGAGCAGTGGGCCAAGCAGGGGAGGCTGCGCCTTGTGGGCTAGCTCACTGACCTGCCAGCGATCAAACTTGTGCTGCTGTGGCTGGCAATAGTTGATAGCACTGTGTCTTTAACCCCTCTGCCCCAGGGAGACCCAAAGTAGTGATCTTAACCACATTGCTTAAAGTAGTGCTGTCCAGTCTGAAAGATGTGGCCTTGATATCTGCTACCATTGTTTCTGTCAAACCACAAAGGATATAAGTAAGCTTCATTAATTTGGACTAAGTGAACTTCTGTGAATTGGTCATGAAAACACCTACCTTACAAGAGAAACAACTAGCTTCATACATCAAATTAAAAAGACAAGTACTGGGCCTCCCTGGTGGCACAAGGGGTTAAGCACTGTACTGTGAAGCATTTGCACTACAGCAAGAGTTTGATCCCCAGCCAGGGAAGTGACCCACATTGCACAACAGACCTCTCCTGCCTTTGCCTGCTGCTCCCCTCAGCAGTGTATTTCAGTCAGTCTCCCTGTTCTGCTCCCTGCTCTGTCTCTGGTGAATCTTCCCACCCCCTATACCTCTGGCCTATACCCCAGTCCTTGTATGCATAAATAACTACATCTTTAAAAAAAACACAAAATAATTCATCTGAATACATTTGAAGATCTTTTTTATTTATTTACTTATGCATACAAGAACTGGAGTACAGGCCAGAGGTGTGGTAGGAGGTAAAAGGATTCACCAGAGACAGATTAGGGAGCAGAACAGGCAGATCAACTGAAATACACTGCTGAGGGGAGCAGCGGGCGAGGCAGGAGAGGTCTGCTGTGCCATGTGGGTCCCCTCCCTGACTGGTATTGAACCTGTGCTGCAGTAGCTGCAGCTGTTTCAGAGAGCGGCGGTCAGCCCTCTGCGCCATCAGGGAGGTCCCATTTGAAGATCTTATTGGCTTCATTCAACTATTCATGCTCAATATCCCATCTAGCAAGTAAGGCCCTTTGGTCAGTTGTACAGTGGGAGGTTTTTATATAGACAGGGACAAAGCTATCAAAAGAAATTTGAGGCAAAGATATCTTTTCTTAGGGAAAGGAAGAAGGGTATTATACAGATGATCTTGGATCAAGATTGATAGGTTTAAAATTCCACTTTTAGGAGAGAAACTAGTGAGATTAGGTTTTGTTTTTTTAAAGATTTATTTATTATTTATGCATACAAGCACTGGGGTACAGGCCAGATGTGTAGGGGGTGAGAGGATTCACCAAAGACAAAAGGGGGAGCAGAACAGACAGATTAATGGAAGTACACTGCTGAGGGGAGCAGTGGGCAAGGCAGGGGAGGTCTGCTGCACCATGTGGGTCCCCTCCCCAGCTGGCGGCAGGGATTGAAATTGTGCTGCAGTGGCCACAGTTTGCTTCATAGTGTGTTGCTTTACCCACTGCACCACCAGGGTGGCCCCTGAGATTAGGTTTTAAGTCTTGGTGGGACTTGACATAAGTGACTCTATTTGAAGCCTGTTTCTTTTTTAACAGGGAAATGTAGATAGTTAAAAGCTTAAGTAATTGGTAGAGGAAAATAAAAGTAGTTATAGTACATAAGTAAATGGAGTACTGGAAATATAAAAATGGAATTTCTAACTTTGAAACATGTTGCATCAATTAAGAAGGTATGGTAGTGATTAAGAAAGAAAGACCTTAAAATCAGTATGTTAAATAAGATAGATGTTTATATCTTTCTAAAAAGAATCTCTGAGGTGGGCACCACAGTGCTGGTATTATTAGAAACCCAGCTGCTCCGTCCTATTTCCCTGCTGTATGTGGCTTCTATTTCTTTTCTTTTCTTTTTTTAAGTTATATTTTATTTACTTATGCATACAAGACCTGGGGGTAGGCCAGAGGTACAGGGGGTGGGGATGGATGGGTGAGAGAATTCACCAGAGACAGAATGGGGCACAGAACAAGCAGATCCACTGAAATACACTGCTAAGGGGAGCAGCGGGCAAGACAGGAGAGGTCTGCTGTGCCATGTGGGTCAGCTCCCTGGCCAGAGATCTAACTCATGAGGCAGTGGGTGGCGATAGCTTGATAGTGCTGAGGCTTTAACCCCTGCATCATCAGGGAGGCCTTATGGCTTCTATTTCAAATGTGGTTCTAGATGTTTGCTGGAGCTAAAGCAAGAATTATACCTGCTTTAAGTAGCAGGAAAGACATGCTTTTAAGAAAGCAAGAAGGACATGTCTCTTCCTTTTAAGGTAATTTCTCCAAAAGCCTCTTTTTTTTTTTAATCTCTGACCAATTATGTGGCTATCTTGCTTCAAGGAGGCTGGGAAATACCTTTTCACAGGGTTGCACGGTATCCAGCTGAAAACTAGGGGTTAGAATAGCCATTGAGAGGTGAAAAGAGAAATCTTCTTTATCAATGTGTCTGTGTTTTTCCCATATTGCCTAATTCTCTGTCTCTAACTGGGTGTTACCCAGTTTCACTCAGTTCTGCCTAGAGGTAGCATCAGAGGCACATAGTAAAGACATAGTCCCCAAGTACTGCCCCCTGTTAGATACCAATCATAAATCCGATTACTTTTGCTTCTGATGATCAGCTATAAATGATTGGTTCCCAGGATCCCTTCCTTAGAATTGCTAATTTTCTATAATAGTACACAGAACTCAGGAAGAGTTTACTGACTAGGTAAGTCTCTTATGAAAGGATGTAAGTCAGAACAGCAAGGTGGAAAACTTGCAGTGAGCAAGTATAGGGCTAGGGCAAGGAGCTTTCATGTCCTTTCAAGTGTGCTGCCTTTCTGGAACCTTCACTGTTCACCACCTTGGAAGTTCATCCAAACCCCATGCTTCAGGTTTCTTTATGGAGGCTTCATTGTTTTTTTTTTTTTGTTTTTTTTTTTTAAAGATTTATTTATTTATGCATACAAGCACTAAGGTACAGGCCAGAGGTGTGGGGGTGGTGAGAGGATTCACCACAGAGAGCGGGGAGCAGAACAGTCAGATCAACAGAAGTACACTGCTGAGGGGAGCAGCGGGCACAGCAGGAGAGGTCTGCCTCACCATGTGGGTCACCCCCCTGGCCGGCAGCAGGGATCAAACTCGTGCTGCAGTGGCTGCGGTCTGCTTCATAGTGCGTTGCTTAACCCACTGCGCCACCAGGGAGGCCCCTGGAGGCTTCATTGTTAAAGCGTGAATCATTAAATCATTTGGCACTTGGTAACTGAACTCAATCTCCAGACCCTCACCTTTCCCCAGAGGTGGGATTGGGTATGGGTGGGGCTGAAAACGTTAACCCTCTGATCACATCTTTGGTTCCCCTGGTCACTAGCCCCCAGACACTCCTTTCACTGTGATCACTTTGGAGCTATTTCAGTAACCAAGGACCAAAGACCAAACACAAAAAAATGGAGCCAGTACTTTTACCAATTAGGAAATTACATAAGTTTTACGTACCAGGAGCATGGACAAGATCAAAATAAGTATTCTTACTGTGAATCACAGTATTGTAGGAGGCAACTCAGAAACCTGAAAAAGGAAAATTCAGTGGAATGCAAGAGACATGGGAAAGAACTGAGAAGTATGGTCATTAGAAAACGTGAAATAAGGAGGCTGATTAAGTCCAGCTCTAACAGTAATTGGAATAACGGTAGGTGGGTTTAACCACTAATCAAAGATATAAACTCTCAAAGGTTCTTTAAAAACATTTCTAAAAAAAGTGTTTGGTCATGCATTATCTACATTCCAGAACTGGAAGTATACTTGTAGCCAACTGTTTAAGTCAGGTAATTATTTTGGAGTAAATTGATCTCTTGATGCCGTTTTTCTGGGTCTTTGACTGGTGATTATTAAAATTAAGGGACGCTTATGTTTATAAATCAAAGCAGAATGCCCTGAAGATCAACCTTTGTGGTTTATCCTATTGAAAGATTCAGTAGATGACCATATTGGTTAATGAGATAGTAAGACCGATTAATTTCTTGACTTTCATTTACATAAAATTTATCTGTAAGAACCATGAAAATAGTCTTTTTTGCAATTTATTTAAAGTAACTGAATATGGAGAACATTCATTTCTGTAAGGCATTAAAATAGGGCTTGCTTTTTGCAAAAAGTGGCATTGTTTCTGCTTCTCTCTCTCAGATCAAGCACTGCGCCTAGCAGAAATTTCACTACCTCTCCAAAATCATCAGCAAGTCCCTATTCCTCAGTGTCTGCCTCTCCTATTGCAAACGGTGATAGCACTAACACCTCTGGGATGCACAGTTCCGGTGTCAGCAGGGGGTAAGAGCAGGTCCTTTCACTTTGCTTCCCTTCACTCTGATTCCTTGGCCAGACTGTTCTACTGCTACACTAAGCCTAGTGGGATTAAAATTCCCCAGAGGAATGTGCTGCATGAGCTTTTCACTCCAGTTTATACCCCCAGTAAAGTGTTTCCTAGTTGTGACTTAAGTCACTTGTGCTCCTGAAAGCTGGTGTTTTTTTTTTTTTTTTTTTTTTTTAAGATTCATTTATTTATGCATACAAGCACTGGGGTACAGGCCAGAGGTGGGGGAGTGAGAGGATTCACCACAGAGAGCGGGGAGCAGAACAGGCAGAGGGACTGAAACACACTGCTGAGGGCAGCAGCGGGCACTGCAGGAGAGGTCTGCTGCGCCATGTGGGTCCCCTCCCTGGCTGGCAGCAGGGATCGAACTCGTGCTGCAGTGGCTGCGGTTTGCTTCATAGTGCGTTGCTTAACACACTGCGCCACCAGGGAGGCCCGAAAGCTGGTGTTTTACTACAGCCTAAGTCATTGATGGTCATGGGGGTCACTTCATTTGCCTGTGAAGGGAAGGGCTAGCCATATGACAGGGCAGCTATGAAGGGATGATTCTCAGCTATGGGAGAGTGCTGCCTGGTTCCTCTCTGACTGTGAGCCTTTGTTTCCAGGAATACATGCCACACAGCATAGACAGTGTGGAAGAGGAGGGTGAGGCAAGAGAAGTGTGCATGAACTCTCATGCATAGTTAAGACTGAGCATGGCCTTGTGGGTGACGGCAGGTGTTAGCTCTTGATACTGGTAACCAAAATGTTATTCCCTGAAGTCACCTGGTAGTTCAGAAGGGATACAAAATCACCATTTCCAAAGTCTGAAAATGGAGACTAAAATAACATTTTTCTCCCTAAGGATATACTTAAACATCTATTATCTTGTTATGTCAAGGGTGGGGTTAAAGCTAGGGTATGTCAGGAGACTAGAGAGGGGAGTAGATAGAACTTAATATCAGACAAGAATTCTATTCTAAAGGCCCCAGAAGACATTCTCAGGGCATGTGTGCAAAACTCACGTTTACTATTGATGTGGATTGTGTTTTCCAGTGGATCTGGCTTCTCTGCTTCATATAATTATCAGGAAACTCCATCATCTCATATACAACCTGGGCTCTGTGGACTTGGAAACCTGGGAAACACCTGCTTTATGAACTCCGCTTTGCAGGTAGGGGGAGATTATCCATCTAATTAACACTGTGTAGGCATGGAGTGTTGTCAGATCAGAAAACTCACCTGAGCTTTGGTGACCAGAATCCTATCGGTGCTTTATTACCTAGGCGTGATTGGTGATTGCCCAGATGATTAAATTCAATCTCACAGTAGACTGATACCATGTGACCTAAAACCTCACCCTGTCACATTATTGGTCTTTCTGAAGTGGCTAGTATAGTCACCCTAAATCAGGCCCTGACGTCCCTAGCCTTCACTCTACCCTACCCAAAGATATTCCTACCAAGGAAAATACTCTTATTGGTCAATATAATACTTCCCAGAAACCAGGTATACCAGTTAGTCTACCTGGGGATTCAGTAGAGAGCAAATCAAATATAGTTTTTGTCCTTACAAGTCTTACAGTCTAACTTTGACCTTTGTTGGAATACCAGGGAAAAGATAAGATGATTTGTTAAAAGATTAGTTAACTTCTCTGTGGCGAGATGGGAATAAGCCCCAATACAGAAGGAAAAAAACCTGAGATTTGACTTTACATGGGCATGCTTTCTCAAATCTCTTTGTATCCTCAAATTTTCTCAACTGTTGAATGAGGATAATAATAAGGAGTAGGTTTATAGCTCTAGCTATAAATATTAGGTAAAAATACAAAATTTCATGATCTAAACTCCTAGCACATGATGCTAGGAAAAGATAAAATCCAAAGGAAATGGAAGAAGGGAAGTAACTGAAATAACAGAAATTAATGAAATACAAATCACATTCATAGTATAGACAAATTTGATCCTTTGGGAAAAAACAAATAAAATCGATAAATCCCTAGGAAGACTGATTAGGAAGAAAAGAGAGAAAATACAAATCATTAATGCCAGAAATGGAATAAGAAACATCACTATAGATCCTACAGGCATTAAACTGGTTTTTAGGGACTAAGTAAAACTTTATGCTATTATATTAGACAATTTAGATGAAATGGACAATTTGCTAACCTTGCACAGAAGAGATAGAAAATCTGAATAGCCCTGTATTTGTTAAAGTTTACAACAAAGAAAATACTTGTTTTGCATGACTTTACTGGTGAATGTATATAGAGCTTTTAGGCAGAAGTTTTACTAACCACATATACTCTTACGGGAGAAGAAAAAGAGGGGCAATTCCAAATCTCAGCATGTTCCTTTTCAGTGCTTGAGCAACACTGCACCGCTGACCGACTACTTTCTCAAAGATGAGTATGAGGCCGAAATCAACAGAGACAACCCACTGGGAATGAAAGGGGAAATTGCAGAGGCCTATGCAGAACTCATTAAGCAGATGTGGTCTGGAAGGGATGCTCATGTGGCACCTCGAATGTTCAAAGTAGGTTGATAAATATATTCTTCTTTTCCCTGTTTTAGGGAGAGTGGTTTAGTGTTATGATGATTAAGTCCTTTACCTGTATTTGGGGATTAAGATAGGATCTGAGACTGCAAGCACCACCTGATGCACCAGATGCTTCTTTTCTGTTGTCTAGTCATTCAACACCCACTTATCTTAAAGTGTCCTTAGTCTGGTACCTCTAGGCTAGAGACACCTTTTATATCTAGAGATACTTCAGAGTACATTTGTAAGCTGGTTGTTAGAAAGCTGTATTCTGTGGTGGTGGTGGTGGTGCTTACCATCCCAAACCAGACCATCAAATTTGGTTTAATCTCTAATGACATATGAAAGATATTATCAGGTTTTCTGAGCCTGGAATCAATACCCACTGTGGTTTGAGTTGGGCCCTAAGTCAGGAATCAGGTTGATATTCTTGGAAAGTGATGTGCAGGGCAGTTCTTATTTGGGGTCTATTAACTGGGCAGATGAGCAGAAGGGTGAACTGCAGTGGACAGTTGGAGCAACTCAGCATTCTCCTTACCCTAAAAGTTTTCTCTTGCTAACGGGGAAGGCCTTGTCTCCATACGTTGAAATTTGAGAAATCCTGTTTAGCCCGCACTAACCTGGGGTCCGAAGAGTTTCATGAAGCCCTTGCGGGAAAGATACGCATGTTTCTTATTCAGAGAGGGGGGAGAAATAACACCTAAGCTCAGTGAGAAAATTAAGACCTTAGATTGCTTATTGAAATTAAAAGCTGATTCTTTTCGTTCCCTTAGTCGTATTTGTCTGGGAGAAATACACGTAAATTTCTATTCACATACTAGATCATAAGACTAGAACTGGTGACAGTGTTCAAGCTAATCAGCAGATAGTAGTTAGAGACTGTAGTAGTATAGAGTCCCCTCAGTGATGTCCGTGGTCTCTGCATTTTCTGGTATGTTAGATGCTTGTCACTTGGAATGCGGTTAGTATGAACAAGGAACTAAATTTTTATTTCTGTTTAATTTTAACTTAAATTAGAATAGCCACATGTTGTTAGTGCCTATGGTATTGGACAGCATAGGTGTAGAGCAGTGAGTCTCCAAGCTTCACTGCATCAGAATCTTTAAGAGGACTTGTTAAAACAGACTGGGGATCTATCCCCAGAATTTCTAATTCTGTACGTCTGGGGTGGGGCCCAAGTGTTTTCTTTTCTAGTAAACTCCCAGGTAATGCTGATCCCATTAGTTGGGGACCACATTCTGAGGGTCACCAGTATAGAGGGATTTAGGGATAGGACGGCTTTTGTGTACTAGGAGGATTCCTCGGACTTACGTAGGTATCGTTTGTAAAGTTCTCACAGAAATTGAACCAAAGAAGGGAGCTAAAGAGGGATTTCATGTCAGTATTTAAGAGGGGTGACTTTCTGAGATATCACCCTTCACTCTTGGTAGTGACCCAGGTTCTAGGTCAGTCATTGACTTTCTGATCTGAGCCCTCTCTGTGGTGAGAGCTATTGGCTTCCGAATTTAGCCCCTTGCGGAGTTACTCTTGTTCATGGCTACTATAGAGTTCTTCAGTGTCTCAACTGGCTGTGAAAAGCTGTTTTTGATGGCTGTTTCCTATCTGACATCACTGATTCTTTGTATTTTATGCCATTGCTTTTGTTGTAGACCCAAGTGGGACGTTTTGCCCCTCAGTTTTCTGGCTACCAGCAACAAGACTCTCAGGAGCTGTTAGCCTTTCTTCTAGATGGACTGCATGAAGATCTGAACCGAGTGAAGAAGAAACCCTACCTGGAGCTGAAGGATGCCAATGGGCGACCAGATGCGGTATGATACTGAGGATTCCCCAACAGTAGTACTCTAAAGAAGCTGCCTCCTGTTGAGAGTTGCAGGGACACTTTTCTGATTTTGGAATATTGGTGCCAGGATCCTAGTTGCCTTGTCCTGTTTTGGTGATATAGATATGGACTCTGGTAAAGAAATGTATTCTAGGTCAGAAAAGGCTAACTCTGGCTGCTCCTTATGCTCCTTCTTGGACTTATTAGAGTCAGTTTGCTTTTTATAAATTTCATTGGTGAACCAGAGACTATGACAGATCACCAGCCACTGGAAGATGAGTTTGATACCTGGCCAGGGAGCAACTCACATGGAGCAGCAGAGCTCTCCTAATCATGCCTGCTGCTCCCCTCAGCAGTGTATTTCAGTACATCTGCCCGTTCAGCTCCACCGAAATACCTGCAGATCCACTGAAATACATTGCAGATCCACCAAAATCACTGCTCCATGTCAATCACCCTCCTGGCCGGGATGTGCTGCAGTGGCTGCCGATAGCTTCACAGTGCTGCGACTTAACCCCTTGTGCCACCAGGGAGGCCCGTATAATAATAGATCTTAAAGGAAAAGCTGAACTGCAGTATTGATTAAAACCTCACTGAGGGACCTCCCTGGTGGCGCAGTGGGTTAAGCAATGCATTATGAAGCAAACTGCAGCTACTGCCGCATGAGTTTGATCCCTGCTGCCGGTCAGAGAGGGGATCCATCTGGCATAGCAGACCTCTCCTGCCTCGCCCGCTGCTGCCCTCGGCAGTGTGTTTCAGTCAGTCTGCCAGTTCTGCTCCCCACTCTGTCTGGTGAATCCTCTCACCTCCCATGACTGTGGCCTGTACCCCAGCTCTTGTATGCATAAGTAAATAAATCTTTTAAAAAAAGAACAAAACAAAAAAAACCTTACTGAGGGACTTTGGATCATTGGAAACATCATACAAGGTGGTCTGTGTGCCCTCTTTCAGGACATCTATTTCTCATAAGAGGATATACAGCCACCTTGCTTTCCATAAATCCTAAAGACATTGTTAAGTGTGGGCTTGGCTGTATCGTTGGTGTGATTCTGAGTATGTTGCGCTAGAGCAGTCCTAGCCCTTGCTTGCCTGGGCCAAGTTCTTGGCTATGCAGATTGCTTCAGTTCCATCTCAGGTTTTCCTGTGAATGGATGGTAAGAATGTCTTATTTATCCCTTCTCCTTTCTTTCAGGTGGTAGCAAAGGAAGCCTGGGAGAATCACAGGTTGAGGAATGACTCTGTAATTGTGGACACGTTCCATGGCCTCTTTAAGTCTACTTTGGTTTGCCCAGAATGTGCTAAGGTTTCTGTAACCTTTGACCCATTTTGCTATTTAACTCTCCCACTGCCCTTGAAGAAAGATCGAGTCATGGAGGTTTTCCTGGTTCCTGCTGACCCTCGCCGCAGACCTACCCAGGTAAGAGAATTGGCATCTTCGTGACACCCCTTGCTGTGACTGCTCTCTAGACCTGGAGTAAGGGCTTCCTTTGCTGCATTGGAAGCCCATCAGCTGCCTCTGGTGGGTGCTTGCCTCAGTTTGTACCTCTGGCCTTTATCAGACCTTTGTGTAATCTCTGTCATTCAAGGCATATCGTGAAAGTCCTTTAGCCCTTGGAGTGATCCTTGAATCTTAATATTGGGAAATCAGAAACAGTCCTCTCTTTGGCCTGGTTCACCCCTCAGTCGGCTAGGGGAGCCTGGTCAGGACCAGAGGCCAGATGAGAGCTGTGATCAGCAGGTCTTAGTATTTAACCCTGCTGAAGACACTGCATGACAGAGACTTCTGACTTTAGTTTTTTCTATTTAAAGAAAGATAAAATGGGGACTTATGGCAGTTTGTATAATTTTAACAATTTTTTAAAGGAAATTAGTGCAGGACTGTAAAAAGTTAAGAATAAAATAAGCCGTTTTAGGAGGAAAAGAGATGGCCCGATTCCTGTGTAATTTTCAAAATGGAGAGGCAGGTGCTGATAAAGATTTGCCAGTTTGCTCTGCCAGCGACTTACTTGAGCCCTGACCTTATCATGCACTGTTTCTGAAAGTCCACTTCCGTCTCCCACAATTCCTGCTCTTCCCAGCTCATTTCCTACCCTTTGCAGAGCACCCTGGTCACTCTGCGCATCTCTCCTTTGCAGTACCGCGTGATTGTGCCACTGATAGGTGCCGTGTCTGACCTGTGTGAGGCTCTCTCCAGGCTGTCTGGCATTGCTGCGGAAAACGTAAGGCGGGGTAGTCGATGTCGTTTAACCTAATGGGACACGTCACAGTCCTTTGGAGTGTATTTTCAACCTTGTAGCCACTTTGGTGGAGGTGGGGGGATGGATACCTTTTGATTCGCCAGCACTGCTGATTATGTCTGGTTGTCCAGCCCTCCTGGCGCTCGATGGCTACGCACACCATGGTTGACACCGTCTCTTTTTGCCCTGGGAACTCTGTCTTTCCTCTGTCAAAGTCATACTAAAATGGTCAGAGGACCATGAGTAGGGCTCTGCCTCAGCTTTAACACCCCTCTTATACCACCTCTTCTGTAATGTGAGAAGCTGGAAGTGCTTTTCTGTTCTAACCTCCAAAAGTCTGTGAGTGACATGAGCATGGTCTTAGTTGAAATCTTTATTTTAGAAACAATTACCCATGCTGAACTTGGTATTGGCCCTGGCCCAGTGTGGAAGTGGGCAAATGAAGACTTCCCCTTGCATGAGGACCCATCCTTCTGAATGATCCCATCCCATCCTCTCCCCACCCCACTCCGTCCCAGTCAGTACCCTTGCTCTGCCCTACGCTCTTGGACCCCTGCTGATTCCAGGCTGGTCTGTTCCACTGGACGCTAGACATGATGTGGAGACTTCTGGTCCCACAGGAACTCCCCCAGAGGCTTTTGGCTGACTACCTATCTCTAGTTGGCACTCCTCATTCTTCCTGTCACTTGAGAGCAGATCCCATTGTACGCCTTGGGCAGATGTTACCAATTTGTTCTCTGCTGGTGGCAGACACACTGCTCCCCCTTGGACCGTGTTTCCTGAACTCCGGGGCCAGCACTCTAGCAACACGCTATTTTAACTTATTCCGGGATTTTAAGTAGTTAGTGGGGGCGCTGTTACTCATCCTTTAATCTTGTCATTACTGTTTCTTAGATGGTGGTCACAGATGTGTATAATCATCGATTCCACAAAATTTTCCAAATGGATGAAGGTTTAAACCACATCATGCCTCGGGATGACATCTTTGTGTGAGTACTCAGTGGTTTCTGATGCAGAATCAAAGGAAACAACAGGCTTTGCCTTGTTGGTGTCTCCAGTGCAGAAGTACTGGCAGTCAGTGCTCGCGTGTATTTGGACGCTTGGGTGCAAGAAATGGGCATTCAGGGAATTGTGGGAACCATGTGTTAAGAAACAGCACATGGTGAGGCACTTTAGAATGAGATATTCCAGGTAACTTTCCTCAGCATGTGCACAGCCTTTTATCAGTAGTCGCCACCCATTAAGGCCTGCTTAGTGGTCTTATCGATGTTCTTACTGTCCGAAGTGTTTTTCTCAAGAAGAGTCACAGCTGTGTAAGCAACCGTAGGAAGATAGGAGAGGGGATATGGTACTGGGAGGATCTGGTTTTTTCTTTGCCATTAGCAGTGGTTCCTTAGGCAGGTGTTACACCATTGATAGCCATTTCAGAAATGACAGGAAGGGTTGATTTTAAGTCTTTTTTAGCTCTGACATCCTGCAGGCTTGACACTCAGTTTTCTTACCCCTTTGGGAAAAGTACACTTTCACTGTGGCTGGTCTTGGCTCATCCTGAGTCTTCTTGCTTCAAGGCTGCTCTGCATAATAGTGTGTGTGTCCCTCTCCCATGTGGGGCAGGGTGGAATGTGAGTTTGCTTGTGCTCCCAGATAGCACTTGCTCAGGTAAGCTTGAACATAGGCCATTCTCATGCCGCCTCTCTCACTCCCTATCACATAGTAACTTGCTTCTGCCGAGAAAGGTTTTTAGATTTTTTTTTGGCTCAGGAATGCAGTAAGGCCTGTGACTTCTAGGTCACTCTAAAAAAATGGTTCTTGACCGTGCCCAAGAACCTAGTTCTGTTCCCACTTGTATAGGCTGCTTCCCCACTCATAGCTGCCCTCCCTCACTTTATAAATGGAGGGTGCCCAAGACTCATACCGAACTGCAGAAGTTGGGCATGGCGTTGTCAACTTTCATATCCATTTCTGACCCTAAGTCCTTAGTACAGACTCCTCGATTCTGGAAAGTAGCAGTTGCACGCACCCGAGCTGAAAGGAGCTGGGGTAGTACCCTGTGGGGAGCTTGAAACACCTGCCACAAATGAAGGAGTTTTCAGAGGGCTTGAGGGACAACCAATAGGATAGGAAATTGTTTCAAAGACAAATTGGAAGTATCTATAAGAAAATTGTAATCAAATACTTTCTGAGTAATGGTACACTATGAGCTAAATTATTTCTCACCATTGTCTTATAAGGTGAGTAATGCCATTGTCCACCGAGTAAACAGACTCCGAAGTTAGGAAGGACACTTACAAGGCAGAGAGTGTCACTTGGATACTGCAGTAGCCTTACACCAAAGCCTGGTTCTTGACCTTTACGCAACGTCCTTACCCTAGAGCACAGCGTGGCTACTTTTGTGTTTTTCTTAGAACACCTCCTGCATATACTGAAGCCAGGACTGCTTGCCAGGCATTTGGGGAGGGATGTGTGTCTATGTTTGTGTTTATAGTTTTCAAAAATTGAATCAGTAAGTTTGTGTCTCCCCCTATAGGAAGAGGGAAAAGACTACAGTCGGTTGCCAGCAATTTTGGTAACATCTGTTCCAGGATAAAACATCTATAAATCTCCTCAGTCCCATGTATTCGCTAAGTAAGACACATTTTTCAAAATCATTGATATGTGTTTAGCAGTTTCTTTGGTTATCTCTGATTTTTAACAAATTAGATATGATTCTCTTACTTCAATGTTTTTGAGCAAAGATGGGAAACAGCTAGTTGTATAAATTTGCTTCATCACTTGAAATAAAAGAGTCTGGCTAATTTTCTAGTTACACACCCTTATATAATGTTTGCTTTTATGAAAGGGCAGTGCACTGAGAATACCTTTTTAAAAGTTGAGTTCTTCGGTGACAAAAGTGAACTTGGTGGCCAGGGCACCCCTGTGTGCCTTTGTGTCTGGAGTGATAATCTGGGTGACAGCTGTCATCTGTACTGAGTCCTGGTTTAGGCCATGGTTGGTGAAAGGAGGATCCTGTGAGCCCCAAGTTGGGGTTATGTAGATTGGCATAATGCTAATAGTTACCCTTCTTGGGATTCCTGACCCAGCCTCTAGCATTGTCGTGGAAGTGGTTTATCCACCTTTTCAGCTAAAGTATGCTCTGTCCTAGTAGCTGTAGGCCTGGCCACCAAATAGCTACAGCTCAAATCTCTGTAACTCACAGGACTTACTGCTAAAAGTATACCCTCTTGTGTGATTGACACAGGTATGAAGTCTGCAGCACCTCTGCTGATGGCTCAGAGTACGTCACGCTCCCAGTCTACTTCAGGGAGAGGAAGTCCAGACCTTCAAGCACTTCCTCTGGGGCAGTGCTTTATGGGCAGCCACTTCTGGTTTCTGTCCCTAAGCACAAGCTGACCCTTGAATCGTTGTACCAAGCTGTTTATGAGCGTATCAGGTTGGTGGCAGAGATGTGATTTGCTGGTTATCAAAAGTCAAGATCGGCCCAGTTATAGTAATGACAGCCCGCTATAGAGATTCTGTTTTGATCTCATGTGTTCACGTCTGTTAAAAATATAGTTGTGCCAGCTCTTGGGAGGGCCAGAGCAGGTGCTGTTGAGATGAGCATCTGATGCATCTTAAGCCTTACTGGTCCCTGGAAACATGTCTACTTTAGGGAGTCCCGTACTCTGATGGCGTTTTGTTTGAATATTATTTCTGGAGTACTCTGCTATCATTTTGAAGCTGGCAATTAGTGTTACTAGAAAGTACTTTTAAAATGATACTGATGATCATTTTAAATCATGTGCCACATGGTACTCATAGAAGATTTTCAGAATCATCAGTGGCTTGGAAGTTTAACATCTTTTGGGTTCCTCTCAATTTCTTGATGTGTTGTGCCATCACATGACTTTAAAGCACTTTTTACATAAATTTCTTTGTGAGTGGCTGGTCATATAAATTATGAACTATTTCTAACTGAATAGTAGGAAAACCAGGTAAATAATACAGCTAACAGTTTTTTGCCTTTCTTTTCTCAAGCCGGTATATAAAACAGCCTCTGCCTGATGAGTCTGGCTGCTTGCCCTTGGAGCCAGGAGCCTGCAACGGCTCCAGGGGCAGCTGTGAAGGTGAGTGTTCTCCACACTACTGGACTGTAACTGTGACCGAGCCTCCTGACCTCCTCTCCAAAGCCAGTGGATACATGGGGCAGGGCAGCTCTGAGGCTGGGTTGAGGTCTCTCTGTCAAGCGGACCTGGAAGCCCTGTCCACAGCTCTGTACCTGTCTGCACTTCAGTACCTCATTGAACCTTGGACATGCAGACTGAGTTCTAGCTCAGGCACCCTACCACAACTGAGGGACTGCCAGGGGCATGAGGCACAGTCAGGATTTTATTCTGCTCTGTTGGGGGTACTTATCCAACACTCAGTGCCCCCATGAACGCTCCTCTGTCAGTAGAACTGTACCTTGAGCCCTCCCTGTCACTGATGCAGCATCACTGCTGGGAAGGACAGGTTTCCTGGCCAGCCAGTTAGAAGGCAAAAATAGGCTCTCTTGGGAGTTTCTTTTCTTTTTACTTTGGAACTTGCATGTGGTAGGTGACCCTAGACAGCTCCTACAATGGGAGGTGGGATTAGGTAAGTGAACCACTGTCCAAAAAGCAGTAGGATAGGCTTGTTAGAGGAAACCCAGAGCTTTTTTTTTTCCCCTTTATTAATATATATTTGACATCAGTCGTGGTCCCCATTTCCCACTATTTCACCAGTGTACCATCACCACAGTCCCTTGTGCTCTTTCTGCCCTTATCCCATCCCCCCACACACACAGTGTCTCTGATTTGTCCTTTTTGTTTTTGTTGTGTTGTGTTTTTGATTTTTTCATTGTTGTTCTTTTCCTTGGTCCCTTATTTGGTTCCCTTATATTCCTCGTAGGAGTGAAACCATCCAATATTTTTCTTTTGCCTTCTGACTTGTTTCACTGAGCATAATCTCTTCTAGCTCCATCCATGTTTCTACAAATGACTCTAGTTTATCTTTTTTGATTGCTGAATAGTATTCCATCGTGTCTATGTACCACATCTTCTTGAACCTTCGTCATTCTTTTGCGGCCCAGTTCACAAGCTCATCCCTAACCTAGGATCTGAATCAGGCCTGCATTGTTACTGTTTCCATTATTTTTTTTTTTAAAGATTTATTTATTTATGCATACAAGCACCAGGGTACAGTTCAGAGGTGGAGGTAAGAGAATCCACCAGACAGAGTGGGGAACAGCACAGGCAGATCGACGGAAACACAGTGCTGAGGGGAGCAGCGGGCCAGGCAGGAGAGATCTGCCGCGCCATGTGGGTCACCTCCCCAGCCAGAGGCAGGGATTGAACTCGTGCTGCAGTGGCTGCGGTTTGCATCATAGTGCATTGCTTAACCCACTGCACCACCAGGGAGGGCCCTGTTTCCATTCTTCTGGGGCTCAGGTGACTCGGTGGCTTTATTCCTATTAAAACCACAAATGTCCTCCAAGTTACTGTTGCAGATTACTCCCTCCCCCACCCACCCAGCATTTTAACGTTTTTTTACTTTTGTTAGGGAGGTTCTACCCTTTGCTCTCAAACACACCCCTGCGCTTGTTCTGCTGTTGGAATCCAGAGGCTTGGTTTGGTTTGGTTTTTGTCTATTCCTTTCCTTTGTTTCTTTATATTCCATATTAGTGAAAATATCTCATGTTTGTACTTCTTCTGACTTAATTCATTTAGCATAATGATCTCAACTTTGTCCCTTAGTGAAACTCCTAATGTCTACTTGTCATGGATATTTGGGACCGCTCTTGGACAATTTTTTCCCTCTGATTTGATAAACAGTTTAATTTTTCTTTTTTTTTTCCTAAAGATTTATTTATTTATGCATACAAGAACTGGCCAGAGGTGTAGGGTATGAGGAGATTCTCTAGAGTGGGGTACAGAACAGGCAGATTGACTGAAACACACTGCTGAGGGGAGCAGCAGGCGAGGCAGAGAGATCTGTAGCACCATGTGGGTCATCTCTCGGGCGGTGGCAGGGATCGAACTCATGCTGCAGTGGCTGTTGTTTACTTCATAGTGTGTTGCTTAACCCACTGTGCCACCAGGGAGGGCCCTACAGTTTAATTTTTCTTAGAGAATTTGTTAAATTAACTTTCCCTGCCAAAGCTGACTAATAACTTCTGGCAAAGGAGGTACTGCACCTACACCAAAGTTTCAATTTATAGTGGCCTAATTAGTCAGGAACCTCAACCAAGCAATTATTTGCCAACATGCACATTAAAAGGAGGTAGTCTTCCTTTAGTTCTCCCAGCTAGAGTAGGAGCTCCATGAGGACTTGGAATTTTATTTATAGAGGAAAATACTGAAAAAATCTTCCCACCCTCCCATCACCATCCCTTATACTCTTTTCATCCCTTTTCCCTCCTCTCATTTTAAAACTTAGAAGCCTCATTTCATTTTTCAGTGTCTGCTATTTTACTTTGTTGAATTATCTGCTACATAAGTGTCCTATATTTGTCTCTGTCATTCTGATTTGCTTTACTACACATAATTGCTCTCAAACCCCTTCCTTTTTTTGCTACAAATGACAACATTTTGGGGACTCCCTGGTGGCGCAAGGGGTTAAGCATCTGCAGCATGAGTTCAATCCCTGGTCAGGGAGGTGACCCACATGGTGCAGGCAGACCTCTCCTGCCTGGCCCGCTGCTCCCCTCAGCAGTATGTTTCAGTCCATCTGCCTGTTCTGCCCCCTGCTCTGTCTGGTGGATTCTCTCACCTCCCCACACCTCTGGCCTAGCCCAGTTCTTGTAGGCATAAATAAATTTTTAAAAAGAAAAAAAAAAATTTTTTTTAAATCCTTTTTTAAAAAAAGACAACATTTTGTCTTTCCTTATGACCAAATCATCTTTATGTGGATGCACCACATCTTTATGACTAATCTGTTTATTGTTGGGCACTTAGGTTGTTTCACGTCTAGCTATTATGTGCAGTAGACATTGTAGAATCTTATAATTTGGTTTGATGGTTTCATGTTTTTCAAAGAGATACCCAAAAGTAGAATTGTTGGATCATACAGTATTTCTATTTTTAGTTTTTAAGGTAAGTCCAGATCACTTCTGGAAATGGCTGCATCAGTTTGTATTCTCACTAGCAATATAATAAGGGTCTTCTTTCTCTGCATCCTCTTCCACACTTATTGGGGTTATTTTTGACATGTGCTGTTCTCAATCCTACCTTTCTACACCATACCATTGCACCTGATGTAGGACAATAATCACTTCATCAGTCCCAACTTTGACTTTGTTGTGATGTATTTTGGTTGGGAATATGTAGAGGAGGTTAGCCTTATGTCTTCATTCTGCTGCCCTCTTTACTGGTTTAGCCTTGTAAATTCTTAATTGCCAGTCCACATGTTGATATTTCTCAAAGAGATGTACAGACCTGGAAAGTGAGAATTAGTGTTAGAAATAATGACCACAGGGGCCTCCCTGTGGCGCAAGCGGGTTGAGTGCCACATTCTGAAGCATCCGCAGCACAGCAGCGCGTGTTCGATCCCTGTCCAGGGAGGGGACCCACATGGCAAGTCAGACCTCTCTTGCCTCACCCGCTGCTCCCCTCAGCAGTGTGTTTCAGTCAGTCTGCCTGTTCTGCTCCCCATTCTGTCTCTGGTGAATCCTCTCACCTTCCACGACTCTGGCCTGTACCCCTGCTCTTGTATGCATAAAAAAAAATGCTGAAAATAATGACCGCAATATGCTGTCTTCAGTGGGTATTCAAAATTGTTGTTATTTTAGGTTATTTCCTATAGTCATATTATTATTTTCCAGAGTATCATGTTCTCACTAGGGGTGAACAGAAGTGTTATGTGCACAGGTCCCATAAGTAGAGGTGTCAGAGTAGTAACAGTAGTAACAGACACTGGGTGAGCTGTAAGTTCTTGGTATTCTGTATGTTACAGCACTATGATTTCCAGCAGAAGGTGAGGGGTGGACTTTGGACACATCACTTCATCCCTCTGAACCATGCTTTAAAACTTGTGTTACTCTGCTTCAAAGAGTTGTGGTCACACAGTTTAGTGGGTAATCTTTGAAATACCATCTGTGTAACAGATGCTCAATTATTAATAGTGCCATGCAACTATGCTATTGTCAGAGCTTGAAGTCAGGTGCCTTGTAAATGCAAGGACAAAATCTAGGAGGAAATGGGGCCTCCCTGGTGGTGCAGTGGGTTAAGCAGCACACTATGAAGCTATCCGCAGCCACTGCAGCATGAGTTCGATCCTTGCTGCCGGTCAGGGAGGGGACCCACACGGCGCGGCAGACCTCTCCTGTTGTGCCTGCTGCTCCCCTTAGCAGTGTACTTTGGGTCGATCTGCCTGTTCTGCTCCCCACTCTGTCTCTGGTAAATCCTCTCATCCTCCCCTCCCCCTGCACCTCTGACCTGTACCCCAGTTCTTGTATGCATAAATCAAAAAATCTTCTTTTTAAAAAAATCTAGGAGGAAGCTATATGAAATACAGTTTTTAACATTGAAATAGGGGCAAATTATATACACGTTATTTGTCATTTATTTGCCAGGTGAAGATGAAGAAGAGATGGAGCATCAGGAAGAAGGTAAAGAGCAGCTTTCAGAAACAGAAGGCAGTGGGGAAGATGAACTGGGAAGTGACCCTGGGGAGACCACCCAAAAGATCAAAGGCCGACACTGCCCCAAAAGGCTTTTTACCTTCAGCCTTGTGAACGCCTATGGAACAGCTGACATAAATTCGCTTGCAACTGATGGAAAACTACTTAAACTGAACTGTAAGCACTTCCTCTGACCTTTCAAACTGGACTTTTGAGGAGTTAGTATCTACTTGAAAACACTTGTACGCATTACTGCATTGGGCTTTTGTAATCTTGTAACTCCCGAATCACACACATATGTGGTCTTTGGTTTAAAGCCTTCTAAAGACTTTGAAAAGCGACCTGACCCATCCCCAATCAGACTTTCTCTGTCCTTTATGACTTGAGAAGGAAGGAGCACTCCATCTACTCCTGTCCCTGCCTGTCGCACTGGATGCCAGTACCTTTTCTCCTGAGGAGTAAATAACACTTCTTGTGGCCCTCCTTGGTGGCAGCACTTCCCCCAGATTCGTTTCACTAAAGAGAAGATATGCATAATGCTTATTTCTCTTGTTCATAAGAATGCTCAAGAAATGTGACCCCTCTAGAGATGGTCTAGAGGGTGGTCATGAATTTTATCAGGTGCCTGTTACATGTAGTGTCCTATGGTGAGAATTGCTGTACAGACAGGAGGACACCACACGGGGTATGCGTTTGTGTGACGAGCACCAGTGAACCAAGAAGGCGACTGCACAGGCTGGGGCAGGGAGCTGCAAAAGTGCTTCTTGTGTATTTTAGCTTCCTCCATTGGAGAAGAAGATTAGCGAGATATCTTAACTAGCTTCCCTCCTTCCCCTTTTATACCTCTTAAAAAGTATATTAATGGCTTTATTGAAATAGTTTTTTGATTTCTCTGTTTTTCTGCAGCTCTGTGCTCTCTGTGCAGCTTCCTCCTCTCTAGTACAATTGCGAATTCTAGCCACCTTGTTAGTCTTTGATTTTTCATCTTAGTCTTCCTTTCTCCCTTCCTCACTCTGTCTTCCAAGCTGGTCTAAAAAATGCCTCCAGGCAGTAAACTGAATCAAAGTAGGCCTCACCTTGTTTCATAAAACTTGTCAGGTTTTCTTGTGGGCATGGGGGTAAATTTGCTTGGTATTAGTCCGCCTTTACAACTATGCCCATTCAGAATTCTATGTAGCCAGTGTTTTTGGAGCTTTTTTTATCACATTGAGGAAAACTTTGCCAAAGTATTTAGGGGTCAGGAATTTAAAATTATCTGGCCCAGCTCAGATGCTATGGCTTGAGGGTGGTCCTTCTTAACTCTTGTCATCTAAGAGCCTCTTGTTGGCTGTTCAGTAATGAGGACACTTTGTGTGCCTCCACAGCTCGATCCACACTGGCCATCGATTGGGACAGTGAATCGCGGAACCTTTACTACGATGAACAAGAATCTGAGGTAGGTCCCTCGTTCTTGGTCAGTGGTCCATGCTTGTTTCTGATCTGGACATGTATTGATACCACTCTTACCAGTTAGACGCAATTTCAGAAGTTATATTTTAGGTGGAAAATGAAAAGCACTTCCAGGTTTTATCATTGCATGTCCAGAGGGTCCAGAAAGTACATTATGTTCCAGGTGTGAGACTCATGAGGCTGTGACTTGACCTGGTCAGATGATGTTTCCCCAGCAGAACTCAGTGCTTTGTTCCTCACAGGCCTATGAGAAGCACGTGAGCATGTTGCAGCCACAGAAAAAGAAGAAGACTGCGGTGGCCCTGAGAGACTGCATTGAGCTCTTCACCACCATGGAGACCCTTGGGGAACACGACCCCTGGTATGCAGCTCCCCACTCTAGGCAGGGGCAGGCTTACACCCCCAGACTCAGCTCCAGTGGGGCCATCTGTACACACAGAAACTCTTTGAACTTGGACATACTACTTTTTCATATGGCCAGCACTGCAGTACAGGTTCTTTTCTGTATGGGTTATATTTTCCACACAAAGAAAGCCATTGCTGTGTTTTGGAAGGTGACTTAGAGGCCTCTTTGCTTTGTGCTGAGTGGTGGTTGTGGGATGGCAGCTGTGTCTCCCATGATGAGTGCCCAGTCACACCGGCTCCCTGCTTCCCCAATAAATGGAGCTTTCTCTTTTCAGGTATTGTCCCAACTGTAAGAAGCATCAACAGGCCACAAAGAAGTTTGACTTGTGGTCCTTGCCGAGGATCCTGGTGGTACACCTCAAACGTTTTTCCTACAATAGGTACTGGAGGGATAAACTAGACACAGTCGTGGAATTCCCAGTCAGGTGAGTTCCTGGGTATTAATAGGAAAGTTGGGTACTGATTGGATGAGGGTTTTGCCACCAGACTTTTCTGTACTAAGGTGTGTGTTGCTTGGTTCTGTGAGGCTAGACTTTGATTCACTTCACCTCTCTAGCCAATCTCTGGTAAAGTTTCCAACAGAAGCCTTTTCCCAGAATCAAATGAAATCTCTGCTTCTGCTGCTTCCTGCCTTGAGTCCCTCATGCCACCTAATAACTTTTTCATCAGTCATCGATCCCAGAGATCCTGGATCCAGCAGGACAGCACCTAGACAATGTTACGTGTAATAAACGGGCACAAGGCAACCAGAGAATAGTTTTCTGGGGAGAATTGAATTCTTGGAGGTGCTGGTCGTAGTCCTGTCCCTGGGGTGTCTGTTACGTTCTCTTAGGCCCCAGGGTACAGAGTATCACTGACCCAGGAAATAAATCCATAAGATAGGAGCTTCTTAACAAAATTGCACAGTCTAAAAATGCTTCTTTTTGGAGATGCGAGGGGTGTTGAGGTGCTGGGTAGACAGATAAAGCATTGTGTCAGTGTGGAATCTAGGGAGTAGCTATATAGGTATTAGTTGTAAAATTAGTTTACTTTTCTGTATGTTTGAAATTTTAAAAATAAAATATTGGGATAAAAGGCTTTCTGGGGTCACTCTTGGTATTAAGCTTACATTTTTCTGGCACCAGCTGTATTTTGGTAGCAACAACCATTTCTGCTTCCTTCCTTCTACAGTTTGTTTTTTATGCCTCCCTGTATTCTAGCCTGTTGCATAAAAGGGGTCACTGGGTTACTATGGCCTCTTTCTCTGAGTTGAATGTATTTAAAGGTGATTTTGTATTTTGTGTTCAGAGCTCTGAACATGTCGGAATTTGTCTGTGACCCGTCAGCGAGGCCTTATGTGTACGATCTCATTGCTGTGTCCAATCATTACGGAGCCATGGGGGTTGGCCACTGTAAGTATTGGCATCTGCTTACTCTGAGACAGAGAGATACCCCCAGCTAGTCATTGCTTACCAGCCTCCTCTCCTTATATGCCAGTCATTGCCCAAGCACTTTACCTACACAGCACCACAGGCTCAGGTTTTAGACTTGCTATACTGCTGCCACTCCATTCTTATTTACTGACTCACTTGATTTCGATTCTTCTTACTCTTTGATAATCCAGCCTCTGGGAATGGTATCTTAAGGAAATTATTTGACATTAAGATGCCAAGTAGCTTTCTGTATAAAGCTATTTCCCTGTTTATAGTAGTGATAAGGCTTAGTGGCAGCACTTCCCATCTACTTGATGGGAGAGTACGCAGCTACTACAGAATACAATTGGGAATAACGTGGGGAAAATGTTCATGATGTGTTAAGTGAGAACAGCTACACAAAGCTGCATCACTACAGTGGATAGCACCGTAGTTATGTTAAAACAGAAAGCAAGAATCTGACTGGGAGGGAGACCTGGGAGAAGAAGAAGAGATAACTCTCCTTTTTACCTTTTCTCACCAAAATGTTTTTCTTGCTGCTCTACTTTATTTTCCAAAATTTGTATACTGTATAGGTTAACTTTATATTGAAAAGACCTAGTACCTTTTGTTAATTGTTTATGGAAAGGTGTTAGTGATGTGAACGGAGGAGCTGCATTTTGTCATGTCTCTGTCACATCTGCACCATGCCAGTTGCCGTTATACATACCCAGTTTTAGGACCCCCCAAGAGATGACTCCTTGGGAAGTGTCTCTTTGTACTTACAGTGGATTAACTGCTATTTTAGCATATAAATACACTACTTGGGCAAGGTTGGGCAAGGTTAAACTGTGAAGAAGGGACTATGTCAGATACACAGTTAAAACTCTAAAGAGTGAGAGCCACCATTGCTCTAACGTCAAGAACAGACAATTGGGCCCTCCCTGGTGGCGCAGTGGATTAGGCAACGCACTGTGAAGCAGACCTCAGCCACTGCATCGCGTGTTCGATCCCTGCTGCCAGCCTGGGAGGTGACCCACATGGCACAACAGACCTCTCCTGCTGTGCCTGCTGCTCCCCTTAGCAGTGTGTTTCGGTTGATCTGCCTGTTCTGTTCCTCACTCCGTCTCTGGTGAGTCGTCTCACACTCGCCTGTCTGGCCTGTACCCCAGTTCTTGTATGCATAAATAAATAAAATCTTAAAAAAAAAGAACAGACAATGGAGCCAGGCCCTCAGCCCTTCGTTCCTGTGTTTTGGAACACCACTATTTGTGGAGGGCATATAGTTAGGAGAATGGTGAAAGGATTTGCCCAGAATCACACGCTAGTTTCAGATTAGAAACCAGATCTCCATTAGATTCTGTTGTGTCTTCCAGTCTGGGTGGAGTAGGAATTGGGAATTGCTGCTGTAAACATGTCCTGCTTGGAAATAATGTATCAAGACAGGAAGTATTAACTGTGGGAAATACTTATGCCATGATGAGGAATGGTAGCCACAAATTTTGACTCTCACAAAGTTTTAGAGAAAGATAAATGTGAGACTTTTAGTCTTTTTTTTTTTTTTTTTTGAGACTTTTAGTCTTTAATTTGCAGATTGTAAATAGAAGTACCCAGTGAGCCCCTCACCAGGTTACCACTGCAGGCTCCGAGGCCATACGAAACAGTAATAACTGTCTCTGGATGCAGTGGGGGAGTTTGGTGTGTTCTTTGGAGAGCTATTGTTTTGTTTAGATCTTGAAAATACTCACCTTTATATGGTTTCCTCAGCTTTGAATTATGCTCGGAGTCCAAATTTTTTAAACACCAGTCCATGACAGCTCCATTTAAAACCCTTTTAGCGCCTTTATGAGAAGAACATTTTTTTTTTCCCCCAAAGGATGAGGATGAGTTGTCTTTGGTTGTGTTAGGACACAAGCTATAAATTTCTCTTAACTTCAGAGCCTGTTTCCTTTTATATATTAGAGTTTTGTTGCTGCTTAATGTAAGCCTAATAAACTAGCAAGATTGCTTCTCTGCTTATGGCTAGAGTATTTTCTTTGTTGACTTGGCAGATACTGCACACGCAAAGAACAAACTGAACGGGAAATGGTATTACTTTGATGATAGCAATGTGTCCCTGGCTTCTGAGGATCAGATAGTGGTGAGTAGACCTCAGTACCGATTTCCTCTCCTTACCTTTATAGGTTAAAACTGGGGAGAGTCTCTTCAGGGTTATTTGGTTACTGAGTTATCCTGATACGACGGTGGGAACTAGGTGAGGCAGTGAATGAGTTGACTGGCATTCTTTCTGGAACCCTTCCTGAATGAGAAGCTGGACTCCTTAGGCTTGTGTGTCACAGGGCACTTTCTCTACCCCCTGGGCATGGGCAGTGAGCTTCAGGGGGAATGGCCCTCACAGTCGCCTCTGTACATGCACAGGGCAAGATCCCTGAGATGGGAGTTTTAAACAGTAAAGACAAGCTGGGGTGGAGTAGTTTTTTTCCAATCAGTGAATGGATTTTTTTCCCCCTCTTGTGTTTTAGACAAAAGCAGCTTATGTGCTATTTTACGAGCGTCGAGATGATGAGTTTTATAAGACATCTGGTTTTCCTGGGTCCTCTGATGGCGGGACAAGACCAACCAGCTCACAGCAGGGCTTGGGGGATGATGAGGCGTGCAGCATGGACACCAACTGATGCTGCCTCTGCGACCCTGCCACCCCACAGCACCGGTGTCATTCCCAGAAGAACATCTTTGACACTTTGAAGACTGCTAGTGTTCAGTCTAAAAACCAGATGAGGAAATTACCTTCTTTTATGAGCAGAAGGAAAAAAAAAAAGACCTTGTTTGCTCAGAAGGGTTATGTCAAGAGGCTGAATTATTTTTCATTTTAAACAGGTGGTGAGAAATTTCTGAGAAACCTGTGGAGCTGCAAAGTGGGAGTTGGGAGGGGGCTCACAATGGAACGTGTCTTCTGGGTGCCAGAGAATAGTGAGGAGCACTGTGCTTGAGTGTGGTGTGGCAGTGAAGGCCTGCTGCAGGCTGCCTGACTTCTGGATTTCTTTCTGGTACTGATTACTGACTACCCCAGTAGTCTGCACACATAAACCAAGCCTCCAGGAAATCTGGTGTCCCCTTTTCCCTTGCTGTGCACCGAAATGGGTTTATGATTCCCTAAAAATCAGCCATTGAGGCCCATTTCTGTTTCCTTTGAGTCATCTTGGAATTTGATATTCTTCCCCCTCAATCTGGAGTAGAACCTAGCAGTTCTGTTACGTCCCCCACCAGCCTGGATGAACTGAAGACAGTTGGATACTGTGTGGAACTTTTATTTAACATCACTTAAAAGCAGTCGGTACATAAAGCTGCTGGGCACTGTATCCCGTCGAGTAGTTTCTCCACGTTGGCTAGAGAACGGGGAACTTCCTGGGAGTTTTAAGTCTCAGGTTCAGAAAGGGCTCCAAAGTTTTTGCCTACTTTGAGTAAAAAGAAATGAGTTCCTGCCCCTCGGATCTCTGCGAGCCCTGGCTCCGCCCCCGCCGCCATATCTAGGCCCAGCCCCGCCTCCCTTTGCCCCGCCCCCTAGGCCCTCCCCAGTGGGCGTGAAGAACACGGTTGTCCCGACCGGTTTTCTGACCTTTAACCTGAGCCGTGGGGGTTGGGCCCACTGTTACTGGCAGGGGCGATCTATCTGGGACACAGAAGCACAGTGACTGATCAGCAACCGACCGTTAGCGGCGTGGTGCTGGGGGGTGGCAGGGTGTGGGCGCGCCGCCTCCGCTGCTTGGTGAGGACATGGTCCGGATCTCCAGCCGCGAGGGGGTGGGGGCGAAAGGGGATAATGGCGGGGGAAGGCCGGTCAGGCTATTGTGAGCCCAGGGCGGCTGTGGGACCTCCTGGCAAGGTGGCAGGAGCTGGTAGGCCAGAAGGCGGGGCCGCGAGTCGTGGGGCTGCTTGTTCCCTGTGCCATACCTGAAGTGTGTTGAGCTACTTTGCTTTCCTGGTATAGCTAAGGTCTAGCTCAAGGAATGCCTAATACTCCCCACTGGTAATGCTTTATAACCTCATCTGTAGCTTTATCCGTTTGCCTTGTGCATTATTTTGCATAATAAAGACGTGGTCACTTTTAGGGGAAATGTCTGAAAAGCTGAGAAGATGCAGAAAGGAACTGACTGCAGCCATTGACCGAGCCTTTGAAGGAGTCAGTCATTCCCAGGAGTGCTCAGCCCAGCAGAGGCCGGAGCTGGACACAGCACCGCTCTCTTTCCCCCTCCCCGTGCACCGGCTCCTCTGCAGAAGGCATCCGCTGGCAGCTTGCTCTTCTGCTGCTCCTTTTGCTTCTGTCCCATGTGCTCCTGAGAATGAGAGCTCTGCCTTTGCGCCAAACCATGCCCCAGTGAGTGCAAAGTCACCAGCTTTGTGCCCCAAAAGAAAACCTCTAACCAGCAAGGAAAATGTATTGCTGCATACCTCCATTCTGGCACCTGAAAGGCAGTTTTGGAGAGTGGCGGGAGATGGGGAGAACTGGAGAAAAGAAGGTCTAAGGTGATTTGAATTTTATAGTTCCATAGCTACAGTTAGGGGATCTCCCTTCTGAAATATTTGTTCTGGCCTTCCCTTGGTGTGTGTAAGAGTGTTCGCAAGTCCACAGAATTTGGCCCCAAATACTGTATGTCGTAGGTGTTAAATCTCATGGAAACCACACCCTAGTACCCAAAGGTCAGTGAATGTTAACCCGATTTAAAAGGTTTTTTTTTTTCTATGCTGCAGAAACAACAGTCTTAAGAATTATCCTTTGCCCATGCTGAGGCGGGTGGTCCGGGTTATATACTACTACTGGCTTCATCCTTGCCTCTGCCCCCTGCCTGCCTCAGAAGTTTTTAGACTGCCCCTGAGTTAAGGTCATCCCGGACCTGTCCTTCCAGGTAACTGAAGGTGCCTGCTCCCAGGCACCTTGATTTAGAGAAGGATGACTGCACTGGATGAAGCTTCAAAGTGTTGTCATCTTGGTTGCCCTGTAGACAGAAAATGAAGAGACCATTTAACTGGTTTAACTATGAGTATTTACCTTGATTCATAGATGTTAATACACCATCTGTTGAGATCATAAATCATGATGATGCTATTAGTCAGTTCTGCTGATTTAACTGTTTCCAATTGTCTCCAAGTCACATTATAAATGACAGTTTAAAGTCACCAGTAAGTTTTTGTCTTTAACATTATCTAACACTGAGTTTCCCTCCAACATTTTCTTGAAGATCTAATTTCATCAACTCCCCCACCTTTTTTGTTTGTTTGTTTTCCTTTTCTCTGGGGGCTGCAGGAAAGATTTGGAAAAAGATTTGAAGGTTGACTCAAACTTGCCACTAAGCAATTCTAGCCAAGAGGTCACAAAGGACCTGCTTGATATGATCGGTGAGTAAAAAGATGGCCCATCTTCTCCTTGGTCTGTCATGCAGATCCCTGCATCTGCAAGTGTCTTGGGTTTTAAGAATCCTTTATTTCTTCTTTTTTTTTTTTAACTTTATGATCTTTATTTTTAAAGACTGATTTATTATGTATACAAGAAGTGGGGTACAGGCCAGAGCTGCAGGGTCTGAGAGGCTTCACCAGAGTGAGGAACAGAACAGGCAAACCTACTGAAATGCACTGTTTAGGGGAGCAGCAGGCGAGGCAGGAGAGGTCTGCTACGCCATGTGGGTCACCTGCTACAGTGGCTGTTGGTAGCTTCTTAGTGCTATAAGTGTGGCCATTTAACCCCTTGCGCCACCAGTTTGCCTATTTTTAAGCCCTATATCAAAAGGATCACATAGTATGGCCTGCTTTGTGTCTGACTTCTCCGAGTCGACATTATTAAAAGACTCAATAACATCTGGGCCAGGGAGGCCCCAGAATCCCTTACTTCTCATTCATTTGCTTAGTAGGTTTGTTTTGCTCATGGCAGGCTCTGTGCATAGAGCCCCCTTAGAGCTCACAGCCTGATGGAGTAACACGCTTATCAGTCACTTCATAAATGTTTAGTTACAGTGAGTGGGAGGAAAGGGACAGAGGCCATGATACTTGGTTGAACTTAGATCTGAAGAAAAACAAAACAGAGGGAAAGAATGTAGTCTAGCTGGGCTGGGTTATAGAAAATTAGAAAAATTAGAAGACAAAGTTCCCCTACAGTTCTACCATTCAAAAATAGCTACTATTAACTTAGTGATGTATACCCTGGACATAGCGCTCGAACACACACTTTTGTATATTGTGTGTAAACTGTCCAATTTTAATTTTTTTTTTTTTGAGGTACCATTGGTTTATAACACTGACTGTTTTAGGAGTACAGGTTCACACCTATCTCTTCAAATGTATGTTACTACACCACCCCCACCATCAGAGTACCAATAACCCTCCACCACAGTGCATTGGATGCCTTCTCCCCTTTGCTCCTCTCCCTTCCCCTCTGATAACCTCAGTTCTACAGGTTTTGTCTGTTTTTGTCTGTTCTGTGCTTTGTTCCCTTATATCCACATGAGTGGAGTCATCCAATGTTTGTCTTTCTCCTTCTGACTTTTTTCACTTAGCATAATCCCCTTCAGTTCCATCCATGGTGTTGCAAATGACAGAGTTCTTTTTTTTTCCTTTAAATAAGTAGTAGATCATTGTGCATATGTGTTCTGTCTTCCTAATACAGGGCTCTCTTTATGGACATTTAGGTTGTTTACGTAACTTGTGTATGCCCTATTTTTAAATGACTCACACTACACATTGAACAAATAGCTCGTAGTTAAAGGATGTATCCCAATGGGCACTACCTGCAGTTGTTGGTTCTGAAGGGTCTCCAGGTTACAGGGTATGAAAGCAAGGCCTGGTGAGGGGAGTTATGCTAAGTCATAAAGCAGACCCCTTCTTGCTCACCAGTGGATTGAATCTCTTCCAGTAGCCCCAGGGATGAACTGAAGTCATTATGACTTCTGCACAGCATGGGCCTTGCTAGGGCCAGCTCCAGGCAGCATATTTTTTTAAAAAACATATATTTGGGCCCTCCCTGGTGGCGCAGTGGGTTAAGCAACACACTATGAAGAAAACTGCAGCCACTGCAGCAGGAGTTCGATCCCTGCCGCCGGCTGGGGAGGTGACTCACATGGCGCAGGCAGACCTCTCCTGCCTGGCCCGCTGCTTCCCTCAGGAGTGTGTTTTAGTCCATCTGCCTGCTCTGTCTGGTGTATTCTCTCACCTCCCTCGACTCTGGCCTGTACCCCAGTGCTTGTATGCATAAATAAATAAATCTTTTTAAAAAAACCCCATATATTTATTTGTATGCATACAAGAGGTGGGGTACAGGCCAGAGGTGCGGGGATGGGGGGGCGGTTGTTGAGAGGATTTACCAGAGACAGTGGGGAACAGAACAGGCAGATTGACTGAAATACACTGCTAAGGGGAGTGGTGGGTGAGACAGTCCCCATATGCTGCACCATGTGGGTCACCTTCCTGGCCAGGGATTGAACTGATGCTGCAATGGCTGCGGATGCTTCATAGTGCTGTGCTTAACCCTTCGTGCCACCAGGGAGGCCCAACTAGGCAGCAATTTGATGATCCAAAAAAGATCTCATTCGTTTCATACCATGTATTATCTCTGCAAGTCAGGGGATTCCTTAAAATCCAGGACAAGTATATGTATCTCTGTACCCTCTGACTCCATTCTTCAGGACTGGCACATAGTCGGGGCTGGATGAATTTCTAGGGTCCACTTAAAATTTGGCACTCTCTCTGGCAACCTTCCTGCCCTGGGCAGAACTGCCCTGCTTTGCATAATCCCAGAAGAAATGCCACTGTTTCCTGCTTTTTGGGATGTCTCTGGAAACCTCTCACTGGAATTGTAAAACTGAATGTTCTTCTATTTAAGACCATACAAGCATCCGAACTATTGAAGAATTGGCTGGAAAGCTAGAATTTGAAAACGAGTTGAACCGTGTGTGTGGTCGTTGTGAAGATTCGCCCTTCAAGGAAGAAGCCTGGACCCTGCTGGTGGATGAGAGTCCCCAAAAGGCCTCAGATGCTGACCCTGGCTGCCTTAAGCAGCCCTTCGACGATCACACTATTATTCAGACTGTTCTGGATTTGGAAGAGGATTACAATTTGATGACCTCTTTTAAATACCAAATTGAGTAAGGATGGTTGATTTTATCATTGATTTTTTTGCAGCAAGAGGCTCTCATTAAGACATCTATACAGAAACAGTCACAACTGTCACAAGGACCGCCCTTTTCAAAGGTTAGCAGAACTTAAATTATCATACTGTTTAAGTTCAATTGTAATTGTTTCTGAGGGCCCAGTTTTATCATTTTGTTGTTTTGAAATGCTTTTTGTTGATTTTTTTTTTTTTCATTTTTCTTGATGTTTTTGGAAAAGAAAAAAATATGTATGTTCAATATACCCAGTTACCCAAGGCAGGTGCAGGCCCTGGGCCTTTGCTGTGTCTCTTCGTGTTCTTTTCCATGAAATCCTGAAAAAGCAATGGGGACACAGCCAGAATGGACTTCCTATGCCCCTGGGGCCATTCCATCCCAGATGATGTCAGTCTTGCAGAGGAACTTGGGGTCAAGAAGGACATTGGTCCTGAGCCCTCTGCTGTCCTTGTGTATTTTGCATAGAGAGCTGACCATTCCCCTCTTGGGCCCCATGCTCTCCTCGTGTTCAGACCTGCCCTTCCCCCAGTCCCCTCGTCCCAGTCCCATTCAGCTCACAGGCCTATCAAGTGGCCTTCTGACTGTGTCCAAGGGGATGGCGGCATTCCTTGGTCCTCTCCTGACAGGACATCCCCATGAGGCCTTCCTGGTACACTCTGCCTGGGACACAGAGGCCCTCAGTTGAGGAGGTAAGGTGGGGAGGCAAATACAGGTCTTGACGTCTGCCTGCATTCACGCCTGAGCCTTATCCATCCCATTCCAGGCCCAGAACCTTTGGAAGCCACACGTGGTTCCCATGGCAACCACCCTGCTGGGGAAGTTGGAGAGCAAGTAAAGGAGGGCCAAGCCACTACCCTCCTGAAGTCAGCAGAGCAGCAAAAGCTTAGTAGGACTGGTTCTAGCCCCACCCCTGGAAGAAAGGATATCATCAGAAATTGTTTAACTAGGTTTCTTAAAACCCATGATGTTCTTTCAGGAAACCCAGTAAACTGTCAGGCAGTGTTTTATGCCTGCAGAAACTGAGTCTCAAGAAGGTGCTCATCTTCTGGGCTCACGGGGGAGAAGAGTAGTGAGGAGGCTGGTGCAGGGGCTGTTTGTCAGCTATAAAGACCAAGCAAGTAAAAAAAACTAGGGAGCAAAGCCCAAGGAGCTGCCCCTGCCAGGCTCTCTTTTAGGTTAGTGACCATGGCATGGGGCAGGCCACAGAGGCGGAGTCACCTCTTCACCACAGCTCTGGTGGTGAAGCTTAAATTCCTTTAAGTTCACCTCTTCAGGGGGGCCTTCTCTGGGCCTATAGTCACTGCCACTGCCCTCTCTGGAGTGGCTGGGTAAGTGGTAGGACAAGGCTCTCTTTGGTCACCTGAAACTCAGTCCCTACAGAGAGTAGCACCCTCAGCAAGTGGTCCTGAGCCCTCGCACTCGCACCTTGTGGAATTGGAGGCTGGTTTCTCCTTGAGGAGGAACACAGCAGCAAATGAAGAGAAATGCTCACAGCATCCTTAGCTGTCCCGCCCAGGTAGAGAAGGACTGTGTGGATGGAGAGTTTTGCTTTTAAAAAACAAAACAAAAAAAAGCAAACATCTCAAAAGTGTATGTTCTAGATAATACATGCTGATGTGGATATTTCCCCACAAGGAGGTGGCGCTTGCCCTGCACCTCCCAATCCTTCCCCAGTACCAGTTAAATGTGGTTGCTCACTTCCAAGGAATAGAGGAGGATAAGGGGAAGTTACAACTTTCTGTTGGAGAAGCTTAGAGACACCACTGAACCCAATAAAAGACATGAATCAAGTGATGTTCACCCACCCTGATTGCCTCTGATGAGAAGGGCACTTAACCTCCACTGTATTCTTACCCAAAAATCCACATTCCCAGTCTAATTGAGATAAATGTCTCATGAATCCAGATCAGGGGATTTTTCTACAGGTTCCCTGGCCAGTACTCAAGATTGTCAAGATCACGAAGGACAAGGTAAGATTCAAAAACTGTCACAGACCAGTGCACTAAACACAGTGTGCTATCCATTTCGCATGCTGGAACAGAAAGGAGTCATGAGTGGAAAAGCTAATTAAATTGAAATAAAGGCTAGAGTTACTATTAATGTATTTGTTAGTCTCTTAGTTTTGACAAATATGAGCTACAATTATATAAGATGCTGGCATTAGAGGAAGCTGTGTGAAGGGTATATAAGACTCTATACATTTTTATAAACCAAGTTATTCCAAAATTAGGAGGGAAATTTTAATGCAGCTGATCCCAAGTTTGTAAAAATGTATGTGCACATGTACAGAAAAATGTTATGGAGGGGTGTGCAGTGGCTTTTTTTTTCTTCTCTGTATTTTCTACTTTAACTGCAGTACCACGGGCTACTTCTTCAGAAAGAAGAAACTAAATTTGTTTTTTGAAATTCTCATCTCTCCCAGCCAACCCTGGGCATCCCTCACCAGCTACTTATCCGTCAGAGCTGACCTTCACAGCTTTGGGAACTGGGCAGGGCCCACGATGGGAGGGTCTGATAGGGGCCTGCTAAGGGGTTGTCCTTCCCTGAGGATACTGGACCCTCAGAGGCCTGCAGTTCCTGGTTTCACAGAGCTGTTTCTCAGAACTCTGTTCACTCAGAACTCAAAGTCCCCCTGAGGGACTTTGTAGAGGGAGTTGCTGGTGGGGAGCTTATCTTGACCTTAGGAAAATGAAGTGAGAAGGTATTTTTTCTGCCTGTGATGGAGACTATGACCCTTGGGAACAAGGGTTAAGCCTGGGGGAATGGGAGGGTTAGGCTCTTCCTGGCCTGACAAATAAGTATGCCTCTTTTAGCAAAATTTTATGTGAAAATTCAGATCTACCAAAGAGTAATTCATCCTGGAATCCTCACTGGAGAAATACAGCTGTTCAGTAAAACAGGTGGTTCCTGAACTTCTGGCCCACCAGCCCCAGGTTGGCAGGGGCGGCCTCACCTCACTCCATGAGGTGCTCCAAGGAGAACTTCCTGCTTTTGTTATATGTTTCAGTGCTGTGGACATGTGCGGACGCTCATCTCTACAGGGACAGGGATTAAGCTGAGAGGACCCTGGACATGTATTTTAATAAAATTTCCTCAGGTTTGCAGGGAGCTGGTGCCAAAGACTTCTTGGGAAGACACTGATAGTCATATTTGAGGAACTAAACATGTTTTACGTCATTCGGTTCTCTCCCCCGCAGTTCATCTTGGCAAGCTAAACAATCATTGAATTGTTTCCGTGGAAACACCAAACTGCAATTTGGATTAGCAGAATCAAAATAGAAACAAGGCAGTTTTAAGAATAAATAGGAGCCATGGAACCTGCCAGTTGCAAACTGAAAATTCAAGGCACAGCACAAAGCATGTGAGAAGTTTGGCCCATCCAGCCCTCTAAGGAGAGGATTCCAGGTCCCCTGGCTACGTCCTCCCAGTGTTGATGCCAGAGCCACTAGAAACTAGCTCGGTGCGCAGACTGACAGGAATTGTATAAGGCAGGAGCTGGTCTGTAGAGGCTCCTAGGAGCGGCTGGGGACTGGCGAGGAAGGCTGAGAAAAAGATGAGTGACTGAGTGAAGGTGCAGCAACTGTTCTTTCAAAAGGACAATTCAAAGGTAACCATGGGGCCTCCCTGGTGGCGCAGTGGGTTGGGCAGCGCACTATGAAGCAGACCGCAGCCACTACAGCACGGGTTCGATCCCTGTTGCCGGCCAGGGAGGGGACCCACATGGCGCAGCAGACCTCTCCTGCCTCGCCCGCTGCTCCCCTCAGCAGTGTGTTTTGTTCAGTCTGCCTGTTCTGTTCCCTACTCTGTCTGGTGAATCCTCTCACCTCCCAGGACTCTGGTCTCTACCTCAGCTCTTATATGTATAAATAAATAAATATATAAAAAAAAAAAAAACAAAGGTAACCATGGGCTGAAAATGGTTATTGTCCTCTGCCCTGTCCAGGCTGTGATTCCCCAGGCACAAGGTTCTAGTTCTAGAATCTGAACTCTTGCTAAGCAGCAGCACATCTGGTCAGTGTGCTCTGCTCTGTGCTTCAGCCAGCACAATCGGGCACTTCTCATAGCTGGGTCTCAGGGTTTGCTACCCCTGCCTCTTGCTCCCTTCGCTAAGGGATGAGGTGAGCCACTGACCCTGGTTCTTTGACATTCTTCAGGCTCTCCTTTCTCAGTCCCAGAGAAGGTTACAAGGGAATCAGGAGCCCAAGGAAGAAGAAACAATCTTGGGGCCTGTGTCTCTCACTTCTATGCCCCTCACTTCTGTGCCCAGGCAATTAGGACAGCAACACCCTCCTGCCAGTGATGGAGTTGTGAGCTGTTAATAGTCCAAAAAAATTGGTGAAAAACACTTGGAAAAGACACCTAATTCAGGCCAATCTCCCTCTAGACGGTCAGGCCAGGAGCTTACCTGGTATAGGAGCGGCCCCTCCTCTGAGGGATGGATGCTTCCTTCAGTAGTAAAGGACAGTGAAGGGGGCGTGTAAACAAGGGAGGCCATAGCACCTGATTGAAGATAATTATTAAAAAGGTTGTTACCCACAGACAGTCTGAGTTTCTGGAAACTTGCTTCCTTCATGGAGTATGTGGGAGAATGTTAATATCTTAGGTTCTAGCTAAATATTTATAGCGGAAACAAAGTTTTGCTCAGGAAGTCTACTTGATCTCAGCTCTGGGGAGGAAGGACTTCTTGTCCTAGGCCAACTGGAAAATGCATGATTTGATGAAGTGTTTTGGCCTAAGGCCCAGAATGAAAAAATGTTCAAAACTGTTCAACTCCTGTGGAAAACAACTATCTTTTCTGAGGTCAGAGAGCCTGTATCTTCTGGGCACTTTTGGTGAAAGGGGCTGCTGGGAGTTGGCTTGAGAGAGTTGACATCTTGTAGAAGGCCCCTTTCAGGAGCCTTGGGGCAAAACACTAAACAGGGAAGATGCTGGAGAGACCTGATTTCAGAGTTGTGAAGAGCTGTTTAAATAATAAGCAAATATTCCCTGCCTTCAACCAGTATTTTTCAAGGGTCTACTAGTGTCAGATATCATCCTGGATGCTGAGGATATTGCAGGGAGAAGGTTAGTGCTGACCTTAATCTTGGATTTCATGTTCCACTGGGCACAGTGTGTAAAAGTAGTCACACTTGGGCCTCCCTGGTGGCACAGGGCTTAAGTCTTAGCACTGTCAAGGTATCCCAGCCACTGCGGCATGAACTTGATCCCCGGCCAGGGAAGGGACCCACATGGCACAGCAGACCTCTCCTGTCTTGCCCGCTGCTCCCCTCAGCCGTGTACTTCAGTCTGTCCACCTGTTTTTTTTTTTTGTTTTTTTTTTTTAAAGATTTATTTTTATTTATTTATTCATACAAGCACTGGGGTACAGGCCAGAGGTGTGGGAGTGGTGAGAGAATCCACCAGACAGAGCAGGATGCAGAACAGGCAGATTGACAGAAACACACTGCTGAGGGGAGCAG
>JAGFMF010011397.1:14492619-14517554 GCA_019455555.1 Galemys pyrenaicus
TCTCTACTCTGTCTGGTGAATCCTCTCACCTCCCTGGACTCTGGCCTGTACCCCAGCTCTTGTATGCATAAATAAATAAATCTTTAAAAAAAAAAAAAAAAGAAAATGTTCCGAGACGTAGCATTCACTTTCCTTTGCTTCCAGGCAGGTGGAAATTTTGTCTGTGTCATTCAGATGCAAGGAAATTCTTTTTTTCTTCCTTTTTCATCTTAAACCAGATGAATTTATTTCTAGCTTCACCTATCTGACCCTTGGCAAATGTAATCTTGGTTCTGTTTGTTCTTGAGGTCAGATAAGACTCAGGGGGCAGGTAGTTCTTTGGTGGTGCCAGGATTGCTATTTCCCTGCTCCAACACCCCTCCCCCCCGCCCCCACGCACACAACCATGCCGCCATCTGCTGCCATTGACAGCAGTCTGCCCTGCCTCCACAGGGGCCCTAACTGTCCCGTGCACAAGCACTGCCCCATGGCAGGACACACTGCCCCTTCTTGGACTAGAAACCCCAGCCCAAGCCCCACCTACTCAGGGACCCTCGGTTTCACCATTTTGGTGCAAAAGGAGTGCTGGATGGTTTAGAAGCAAATGCAGATAAAATTATCCTCAGGGGCAAGAATTCTCTGAACAGCCTGGGTGGAGAGGAAATGACTGCACTTCTCACCAGGCTCCCACAGTTGTGAGAACAAAACTGGAATCAGTGGGAGTCAATAGTTATCCTGCCACTGTAACAATAGTGGATTTCAAAGTCAGAGCTGCCTCCGACAAGGGAAGTATCCACATTGTAGGGCTATGTAAAATTCGATAGCTGAGGATAGAAAAGGGAAAGAAATGTGAAAATCAACTGGAACTTGTGCCAGATCCCCAGGGTTTTTTTTAATTAAATTTTTTACTGAGATAATTGTAAATTCATAACCAGTTATAAATAATACATTTTCTGCTTCCACACTTTGCCCAGTGGCATTCTGCAAAGCTATAGTATAATATCCCACCTAGAAGATTCACGTTGAGGCCATCCACCTAACTCCTTACTTTCCCAGCTCACTTGTACTCACTTGTACTTGTCCACTCTGTGTGGACATTAAGACCTGTAATGGCTGTCACCGGTGTAGGTTTATGTGTCCACCACCATTGTCAAATATTAACATCACAAGAATCCCTGTGCTGCCCTTTTATGACCACACCACCAGCTCCCACCCCTACACCCTTCCCCTGCCCCTAACCTCTGGCAAGCATCGATCTCTCCAACATTTCTAAAATTTTGTCACTTCAGAAATATTTTATAAATGGAGTAATATATTAGACAACCTTTGGGAATTGGCTTTTCTTGCTCGGAATAATTTCCTAGAGATTCTTCCAAGTTGTTATATCAGTGATTGCTTCTTTTTCATTACTGAATAAATATATATATATTCACCACTTTACTCACCTATTAAGAGATACCCACGCTGGCTCCACTTTTTGGTTTTTATATATAAAGCTGCTTATAAACATTTGTTTACAGGTTTTTGAGGGTGAATACTAGTTTTCATTTATTTGGATAAATGCCTAAGGGTGTAATCACTAGGTCATATGGTAGTTGCATGTCTGGTTCTATTTTGGGTTTTTTTTTTTAAGATTTTATTTATTTTTGCGTAGAACTGGGGTGTGGGCCAGAGGTGTGGGGGTGAGAGGAGTCATCAGAGACAGAGTAGGGAGCAGAACAGGCGGATCTACTGAAATACACGGCTGAGAGGAGCAGGGGGCCGAGACAGGAGAGGTCTGCTGCGCCTGCACCAGGGAGCTCAACTCCCTGCCCAGGGATCGAACTCATGCCAGCGAACTCATGCCACAATGGCTGGCGGTAACTTGATAGCACTGAGACTTAACCCCTGCACCACCAGGGAGGCCCCACGTCTAGATTTTTAAAAAAGAAAGCCTGAAACTGCTTTCTAGAATGGTGGTATTATATCGCATTCCCATCAGAAATGTATTAGTAATCCAGGTTTTTCTGCATACTGACCAAAAATTAGTGGTATTCTTTTTTAAGTCATTCTGATTTAATTTGTATTTCCCTAATATACAATGATGTTACCATCTGTTTATCTTCTTCGGTGACATGTCTTTAGGTCATTTACTCATTTTCTGTTATTTTACTTTGGAATGGAGAGTTGAGAGAATTCTTTATACATTCTAGTACGAAAGCTTTATTGGATATGTAATTTATTAATATTTTCTCTGACTTTGCTTGTCTTTTCATCCTCTCCGCATGTACTCCCACAGAGCAAAACTTTTTTAAAATTTTGATGACGTCTCATTTATCAACTTTTTCTTTTACAGCTCTTGCTTTTGGTGTCAAGTCTAAGAATTCTTTACCTAGCTTTAGGTTCTGAAGATGTCCTCCCATTTTTTTCCAAAAGGGCCCTGGGTTTTTCAAATCTCTGTTGTGTCAGCTTACTTTGTGGGGAATGAATGATAAGAACAGCTGGCTTCCCACCTCATGGGGCTTTCATTCTCTCAGAGGCTACCAACAACTAAGGCGGCTGTTCCCAAAGAGACTCTACCCCGAAGATTATGGTTCAGGGAGCTAGGGTGGAACTGGCCCCTGCTTGTTATGTAGGAACCAGCTTTGGCTCACAACCCAACCCAGGAAAGCCTGACCTTCAGAGTAGGCACTTTGTTTAGGTCTGTAGCTGGAGAAGCCTAGTGAGTGACAGAGGAGGCGTTCTGGGGCAGAGGCCAGGCACAAAGGAAAGGTGAACAGTCTTAGGAGGGATTGCTGCTGAGGTCAAGAGATGGTCTTTCTCTGCCTGGGAATGGGGCATGGCCATCTGGCCCCAGCTGGCCCAAAGGAAAGGCCCTGGGGACCTTCTGTACTGTTCACTGATTTAACAGCAAGCAGATGTTGAGCACAGTGTCAGGTACTTTTGTCAGTGTTGGAATTATTGCTGTGAGGAAGCAGACAAATAATCTTTGCCTTCAAGGATCTTATATTCTAATCAGGGGCATCGGATGATAAGCAATATCTAACATGCTATATAATCATGTATTAGGAGGTGAAAATGAAGAGACTGCTGATGTAGCACTCAAGGAAGCCCTCCAAGAGACATCTAGTCATGGCCATCTGGGAGCGGGACACAGGCAGAAGGAACAGATTCAAGATGGAAGTATCTGACATGTTTAAGAAGCAGTGAGGAGGCTGGAGCCAACAGAGGGTTCAGTATCTTTTGGGTCTCATGGACCACTATTAGGACTTTGACTTATAAATATCCTCATGTTTGTGGATCTTTCAGCATAAGAGGAACACTGCTGATTTACATATCAGAATAATCATTCTGGCTACTGAGAGGACAATAGATTAGAGTGGCAAGTTTGGAAGCAAGGAACCAGGGAGGCAACTGCTCACGATAATTTAGTCAAGAGTGGAAAGTGACTTGGAACAAGGAAAGCAGTGACCGTGCTAAGGGGTGTTCCCATTCCGGGTATGTATCAAAAGAAGTATCAACAGGATGTAGGGTACGAAAGAAAAAGGATCAAGGTGTTTGGCAGGACCTAGCTGCCGTGACCTAAGCTGGGAGAGGCTGTAAGAGGGAGAGGTTTGGGAATAACCCAAAGTCCAGTCGTGATTTTGGGAGATGGCTGTAAGACATCTACATGGAGATGTGAAGTAGGCAGTTGACTATTGAGTCCGGAGCTCGAGAGAGATTGCTCTAGAGACAGAAATGTCATTTTCTAGGTGGTATTTAGGGCCAGGAGCCTGGGCCTTGCTGATAAGGGAGACAAAGGAGAAGTGAGAACTCAAACCTAGCCCTGGAAGATCTAGAATTAAAGGGTCCATTGTGAAACTTGAACCTATAGCAGAGTGTCCTGGAAACTGCTTTAGCCCCTCCCTTCCTCAATCAGTAGCCACAGAGGCCTCTGCTTTGGGAGCAAGTGCCAGGATGAGACGTCCCAGTAGCGAGGCATTGCTTTCACTTTATCTGCCCTTTCACGGTGTGAGTAGTTGGCCGCTTAGGGGCAGTAGCTCCCCTCTAGTATGACTCCTGCAGCCCTGTCTTGACAGCAGGTAAACATCATTTTCCCTCACTGGCCTTCTTTCTCACTGTCTTTCAAGGAGCCGGCACGACAACACTTCTTCTCCAAGCATGACAACCGTACTTCCTTCGACAAAGTGAGTGCTGGAGAGGAGAGTGGGTAAGCCCCCAGCCCAGACGGAAGTTAAGGTAGCATGGAGGGGACACGACATTCCGGAGAGGGAGGACTCCTTACACAGAGGTCTGTCTTCCTGACCACCTCTCTCCTCTAAGACAGCCCGTTCCCCCAAAGGGAGTTCTGCTTTGGCGTCCTCCTCCAGTTTGCCTCATAATGTGTGAATACCCTAGGAGCTACTCATTTCTGGGGGGCTTCACTCTAGAAAGCAAAGTATGGCTGAGAAGGCAGGTCAAAGAAGACAGGGTCCAAGCCAGGCTTAGGATTAGGAGGGACCCAAGAAAATGCCTGGTGCCAAGACTGTGGGCCAAGGGCCCATACCGTTGAGAAGGGCCCCTACTGCCTGCTGCAGGGAATCGGAAAGCGGAAAGACCTGGAGCGTCTGTGGCAGCAGCATACCTTTCTGCACTGGGCACCCTGTGAGCTGGAGTTACACCAGCAGCGGCCCCTTAAATCCTCCTACCAGAGCAATTTCCGGTCAGGCTCAGGATTCAGTGACCTCCCCCAGCGCCTTGTCCACTTTATGCAGCTCCAGCATCCCCAAGCCAGCACTACCTACCAACGGAACTTCTGCCAGCCATCCCGAGGTGGCCACTGTGGCAGTGACAACGTGGGATCCCAAGTTCCAGTCACCTACACGCTGCCTGACCTCCCAGGGATCGCAAGACCCAAGCTGCTGCAGCACTACCTTCACGGTGGGGTCTCTGAATGTCTCAACTGGTCAAAAGCATTAAACTAGGATGGCTGACCCTGAGGCTGTCTGCTCGCAGTCTCAGAGGGCTCAGAGGCAGGGAAGCAGAGGGTATTGCCAGGCCCTGCAACTGGTTCCCATGGTATTTGTGTGCCGGTACCTGGAAGCTCTGCCACTGAGTAAAGGTGGTAAAGGTCTGCAGGAGGCTAAGGGGACAGGAGGTTACAATGCCCACAGAAGAACCCCCAGTCTGTTCTTGCAGCAAACCTAACTGATCCCCTGCACTCAGTGCAGCTCTAGAGAAAAGGAAGTCAGCAGGCCCTTCCAGCAGCCTGCAAAGGCAGGACAGGAAGCAAAGGCTGGCAATCTCGCTTCTCACGGAGGCCACTGACTTGAGGGGTCTGGTAGGGGTGCCTAAAAGACACAGCCCCTGCCTAAAAGACAACTTCCCCACAATTGGGACAAAGGGAGACTGCTCTGGTTACTCTCCTACTGGACCACTCTCCCACTGGAGAGGAAAGGCTGTGTGACATGAACCTGGAGGTTATCCTGACCCTGTGACATTTGTAGCTTTCCGGGCTCCCCTCTGGTTATCCTGTGAGTGCCCCCTAACACCCCGGACAGTAAAGACACTCTTCACCCTATGTCACCAAAAGAGAAGCCAAGGTTTAGATGAGGCTAAGACATTAGAAGACTTCAGGGGCAGAGGCCAGACCCAAGAGGCTCCTTTTGGAACCTCTTGTCGAGGGCCCTAAAAAGGACCAGAGGCTGCAGGGGCAACACAGGAGTCCACACCAGGGACCACATACCAGAGATTAGCAGCACTTCTACTTCCACATCTGAACTCCCTGGGTCCTCACAACAGCCCTGTGAGGTAGGTAGGGCAGGAAGGTTTCAGAGATCCCCATTAACAGATGAGGATGCTGAGGCACAGAGAGGTGAAATGACTTGCCCAAGGTCACACAGCCAGTAATAGAAAGGGCCCGAGGCCAACATTTCTCTGGCCTTCTTGACACTCCTGCACCCACACCTCTATGTCCTCTACCCTCTCTGAACTCTTCTGGGTCCACAGGGCCCTTCAAGGTAGGCTGCTGTGGACCGCTGGAATTTCTCAGGACTACCCTGAAATACCACTGGGGTGGACCTGGTCATCTCCAGGTAGGCACTGACCCTATGGAGCAGGAAGCCAGCTCTCCCCTCCTACTTCCCAGCTGGACAGAGGGTTCGTAGGTTCCAGAGCTAGGGTGGAGCTAGGCATGGTCCATGAATGATGAATGGGTATAAATGGGTGTAAGCATGTACGTGTCTTGCACTAAAAACAAAGGCCCCCCAAGTCTCCAAGGCAGTGTTTCCAGTGCCCACCCCAGTGCCTCCCTCATCCCAGAGAGCCACAGTGAGCTTCGTCAGCAGCAAAAGCATATATATCTGCCTCTGGCACTGAGCTGCTCCTGTAGACAGGTTCCATCAGGCATTCAGACCCCATCACGAAGACACAGAGCCTCCACAGCTTGGCTGGGACCCTGGGCCACACCCCCAATGACAAACAGTCGGGGCCCGGCTTGCAGACTAGAACAGGAGCAGCGGGCAGTGGGCATGGTAGGCAGAGCCTCCCAGCGCCGCCGCGCAAGGCTGAAGCCCTCCACGGAGCCCAGAGGGCACGGCTGGTTTCCTGCAGGAAGGAGACAGAGGCTGTAAAGAGCACAGATTGCAGGGGCTTCCCTCTTTTGCTCCCTGAGCCCAGAACATGAGCCAGCAAGTATTACTCTAGGGTGGGTAACAGTGCCTTTTTACTCAGTGGCCCTATTCCTTATTCAGCCTTCCCTTTATTCATGTCCACTCACTCCTATTCATGTATCTATGTGTCCTGTTCATACATCGTTTGGTCATTTGGCCTGTTTCTGTCTTCCAAGCCCATGCTGGCACAGAGCCCTCAGTGAGGTGCTGAGGCCACACAGACCACACCCTACCTGGTTCACAGAGTGGAAAGCCTGCCACCCTATAGTGCCTGGGGACGGTAGAAGGCAATATTCTCAGACTGAGGACCACTCTTGAGCCTCCCCTCCCACTCTTAGCTCCACAGAGACTCACCAAGGCCCCCAATGGCCACGATGTGGCCCCCGAGGGAGCCAACCACAAAGTCGGCCCTCTTATCCCTCATGCGCAGGCTGCGGGGCAGTTTGGTCCAGGAGCCTGTAGGGAAGGGAAGGACAGATCTAGCCTCCCCCACACTGAGCCCTCTATCCCACAGAGAGCAGGAAGACAGGCCAAGCTAGTCACTACTCACCATGCTCCAGGTCAAACATCTCCACAGTGTTGACAAAGTGTGGACGGGAATAGAAGTTGTGGGGCCCGGGCTGCTGCAGGCCGCCCAGGCTAAAGACGCTGCCTTCGGCCATGGCACAGCCAGCGAAGGCCCGGCGGCTGGGCAGGCTTGGATGCCGGGTCCAGGTACGGGCCTCCAGGTCAAAGGCCTCAAATGCAGTCACTGGGAGCTTGCCCTGGCGGCCCCCTGCCAACAGAATCGGGGTGCTTGGGAGGGTTCCTCCTTCACCAGGTTGCTTAGCCTCCACCTCTACCGCCACCCACTCCTCCACCCCCAACACCTCCCACCCAACCAACCATGCCTAGCTACACCCACATGGAAGCATGGACCCCCCACCCCATAGACCCTGCCTCAGCAGGACGAGCAGAGTCAGAGCCTCTGAGCAGGCCTGCTTACCCCAACGAAATTGTTCTTGTCCCAGCAGACTAATCCCAACCAACCTATGGGAATGTGGATTTCTAGACACACACACACACACACAGGCAGTCTCACTCCTTCCCCACATTCCCAGACCTTACCCAGGACATAGATCTTGTTCCCATGCAGGAAGGTGGAAGCCCCGTAGCAGGGGGTGGGCATGGAAGGCAGAGAAAGCCAGCAGTCTCGGCGGGGCTCATACACCCGTACTTGGGCCTGGGGCGCCGTATCAGGGCCCATTCCCCCCAGGGCATATACCATACCATCTGCATAGAAAAGAGTAGTTCATACCGTACCCCAGCCTGGTCAAGGCATCTCACCCTAACAGCTGCCCTGTTCAGGTTCGGGGGTGACTGGAGGCCCACATGTTTGTGATACTCCTTCCCAGCAGAAGAAACCCTGCTGCCATCCTGGAGTGGGGGCTGGGAGTGTTTGGATTCCCGCTCTGGCCAGGGCCCCTCCAAGTGAAAAACAGGAGGGAACTGATCTAATTATAACCTGTCTCAGTCTCCCTGGAGACGCTATGGCAACCAAGTCTGGCATCCAAGCAGACCGGTGGTCAGACCTGGAGGCCACAAGGTGGGGGCTCCCTAAGGGGAGGGACGGTGAAAGGTTTATGCTAGGGCTGGGGGCATAAGTGAATTTTCTCAGCATGGAGCGCAGATTAAAGAGCAGATCTCTGGGGATGGGGTGGGGGAACTGATGAGGGGAGTGAGGCGGGTAGGAGAGGGGCTTGGACCTGCAGAATGGGGACACTGGTCTCAAGTCTCATACCCAGGAGCCCTTCCAGCACCTCTGCACCTCACTCTCTCACTACAGTGGATTACACCCTCCAGGGTTGGGGGCATGTCTTGGGGTCCTGGGGAAATGATCCAGTCAGCTGGAGGCTTCCATGGCAACTGTCCCTAAGCCAGCTTGGCCTTTGTCCATCTCAAGCTCCTGGTGTGTATGAGTAGAGGGGGGACTCGGGGGAGTAGGGGAATCTACACACTTGCTGGGCCCTGAGCCAAGGCTCACTCACCTCCCCTTCCCCCAGACTATTTATAACCCTGGGAGTCATTGGGCCACCCTCCTTGTCTCTTAGGAGAAATGGGACAGGGAGGTGCCAGCCTAGGCTCTGCCTCCCACCTCACAGTCAGAAAAGGCAGTTAAGGCTGCTGAAAACCCGACTCAGTGGTAGGTAAGGGAAGAGACAAGAGGCAAAGATGTATCCAGGGCACCCAGGCAAAAAATCTTGCCCATTGTCTGAGAGTAAGGGACCAAGTCAGGAGAGAATGGAGGGTGTTGGGGCATGGGAGGGACCTTCCTTGGGAGGCCACTCACCTCTCTCCACAGTTGCAACCCCCATGGCTGCCTGAGGGAGGGTGGCCCGACGCTCCCAGCGGCCCTCGTCAGCCAGGAAGGCCTCCACAGCAGCTACTGGGCTTTGGCCCTCATCCACACCACCCACTACAAGCACCTGCTTGCCCAGCACCACAGCAGCTGCACCAGCCCGGGCAGTGGGCAGGGGTGCCAGTGCCAGCCATGTGTGGGAGGCCATGTCCAGTTTCTCGGCAGTGTCCAGGGGCAGTCCAGCCCGGCCACAGCCTCCCAACACTAGCAGTTGCCCATCCTGATATGCCACTGTGCCATATACCCGGCAGGTGGGCATGGGTGGGAACACCTGCCAAGCAAAGGCCCGGCCACCTCCTGTAGCCATGGTGTTCACCTCCAGTGGCAGGTCATGCTATCTTCTCACTATGCAGGCCTCACTGAGGGGTGTGATGGGGCCTCATCTTGACTCTACCAGGGTCTGACCAGTCCAGGGACCTTGCCTTCACCTGGAGGAGAGAGGGAAACAAAGGGTCAGGGCCACTGACCAGACTCTCAGGGAACTAAGGAGCAGCCTGTCACTGAGGACAGGGGTGGCCCAAAATCACTGGTGGGAAAGGCAGGGGAGGACATACCCCTGTTGGCCAGCACAGCACTGCGGAGGCCTTCTGGGAGCGGGAACGGGCATGCTGTCATACACCTAGACTACTTTCTCCCCTTCCCATGAGGCATGAGGAGTTCTCCTCCAGTCCCCTGCCCTCACCTAGGAGCTACCCAGTCAAAGCCAGATCTAGGTAGACAGTAAGGTGACTAGATAGTACTCTCCACCCTAGCCCACTTTCCTTCCCCTAACAATCCTTACCAGGTGCTCTGCAAGAAGAGAGCCCTATTCTACCCTCCCCTTACTGGCTTCCAGTATGCTCTGGGTAGCCATCAGGGTCTCCCATCTGCTGCCAGGGATCAGACTCTTTGGAGGCCATTCCATACAGTTCATCTATTCCCACCAGCACAAGGCTAAGATCAGGGCGTTCTGGGCAAGGGATGGACCCTCGGCTTTACCCATGCCAGGTCCTCAGAGGGCAGCCTCCTTGGTGTGCAGAGGGAGGAAAGGGAGATGATTTGGGGAATCCCATGAGCACAGGACTATAGGGCCCCAGAGTCCAGGGCATTTCCAGGAGGCTTAGGCATTTGTTTTTCTGAGCTTCCTCACAGCAGCTCCCCAAGTTCTCCTTTCCCACAAGAGCCACACTACTAGGACCCCTGGAGCAAAGGCCTCTTGGCCCCAAACTTCCAGCTCGCGGGAGGGGTGGGGGCGGGTCCGGGTGAGTGCGCTTGGGGTTCTATAACCCGCGCCCCAAACTTCCCCTGAGCGCGGCTCCCGCAGGACTCACCGGCCGGGGATCCGGCGCCTCCAGGGCACGGGGTCCGCCGTTCTGGCTCTGCTGGTACCGGCTTTGGCTGGGACTGAGGCCGGGCTCCGGCGGGGCTTCGGCTCGGCTCTGGCGCGGGGCGGGGCTGGACGGGGTCCGCCCCTCGTCCCCCTCTTCCCCTCCCTTTCGTCTATGTAAAACCTCCCCCCGAACCCTCGCCCCCAACCTTAACCCTGCACCTGCCGTGGCCAGAGCAGGGCGCTCAGACCCATCGTCACCTGCAAAAGGGTGGACAGACTGAAGTGAACTGGGCCTGCCCAGGATTGGGTTCGACCTCGGGCAGGGGGAGAAATGAGGCAGCGGTGAGGAGCACAACACGTGCGTGATGTGGGTGGGGGCGTTATGTGTAGAGTCCGGCGAGAAAGCACTGGTAGTGGAGTGACCCAGCAGAACCTGCGGGCTCTAGGGGTGGACGCCCGCCCACCGTCTCTGAGCTCCGAGGAACCCAAAGACTAGCTTCGCGGCGGCGCCCCCTGGAGGCCACTTGGGGCGTGGCCTGAGCGTCTGGTAGGGGAGGTGGATTGCGTCCCTTCCCCAGGTACAGCGCCAGGGATAAAGAGTAAGTCCTTAGGTGCACACTGAGGCTAGCAAGAGGTAGAGGAGCAGGCAGTGCTTGCCTCAGGGCTTCATAGGCCTGGGTAGGAGGGTTTTTTGTAGGAGAGGCAGCTCTGAGAAAGAGCTTGAAGAGTCAGAAGCCTGAGCTCTTCCAAGGGAAGTCATTCTGGCCTCATTACAGGGTCTGAGGCCTGGGTTACTCTGGGGCCCAAAACATCTGTGACTATCCAGTAACTATCCATCTGTAGATTTCTTGGTTTGTCTGTAGCCAACTCAGGGGTCAAGAACAAGTTAGCATGACAGAGGCCCAGCTACCTCATACCTAGACCCAGATCCCGGCCCAGAGTATTGGCTAAGTCTGTGAACTAGGGGTCCATTTATAAAGGTTAGTTGTCACCTTTGAAAAGTGGTCCGGGGCCTCCCTGGTGGTGTAGTGGGTTAAGCTACACACTATGAAGCAAACCACAGCCACTGCAGCATGAGTTCGATCCCTGCCATCGGCCAGGGAGGGGACCCACATGACGTATCAGACCTCTCCTGCCTTGCCCGCTGCTGCCCTCAACAGTGTGTTTCAGTCAGTCTGCCTGTTCTGTTCCCGGCTCTGTCTCTGGTGAATCCTCTCACCTCCCTAGACTCTGGCCTGTACCCCAGTGCTTGTATGCATAAATAAATAAAATCTTTTAAAAAAAAAAAGAAAGAAAAGCGGTCCTTGTGACTATCTGTGCTTGCTACTACCTTGTCCCTCTTTCATGGGCTGTGTCTGTCTGACTTTCCCCAGAAACAGACCTGGAGACAAAGAATCAAGTGTATATAATTAATGTGGGAACTGAGGCTGGGATAGGAAACACCAGCAGAGGAGTGGCAGAGACAGGGAAAGCAGTCAGGAATCTCTGTGTCAAGCACAAGTTACTACTGTGCAACTGGGGCCAAATTCCGTGGATGACTTTGGAAGCCCGTGTAGCAAATGGACTTCATATTATCCATCCCACCTCTACCACCCCCCTTCCTACGCACAGAGCAAGGGTTGCTGAGGTACTCATCTCAAATCTCTTATCAGTCACAGTTTGAGGGCTGCTTGGGGGTATTAATTCCCTGGCTGGCTTAATGTCTGGGCTTCCCAGAGTGTGGGCAGAGCCTTTTGCATGTCCAGAGAGTCTTCAGTCCCTTCCAAGGGCTGGCAGTTGAAGTGGAAGGCTTGCCTGGAAATGTTGGTACAATTCCTGGCTAGGTTTCCTCCCTCTCCACTTGCTCCCTACTTGGCACACTGGTACCATCCCCCAGGGGGTGTTCACACACAGCCCTGCAGACCTCCTCATATTTCCCATTATTCTTTTCCCAAGTCCCCTCCCATCTCCTTTCTAGCACCCCTTTATTTTTTTTAAACACTTATTTATTTATGCACATAAAGACTGGGGTACAGGCCAGAGGTGTGGGAGGTGAGAGGATTCACCAGAGACAGAGTGTGGAACAGAACAGGCAGACTGATGGAAATACACTGCTAAGGGGAGCAGCGGGTGAGGCAGGAAAGGTCTGCTGCGCCACGTGGGTCAGCTCCCTGGTGGGGATCGAACTCATGCTGCAGTGGCTGCAGATGCGGTACTTAACCCCTTGCACCACCAGGGAGACCCCAAGCACCCCTTTAGATGCCTTTTAGCTCTCCAAATTCCTCCAGTCTCCCTCCCTTCTTTATAGCAAACTCTTGAAGCCATTTGCTCTCTCAGGTTCTACTACCTTGATATCTGCCTCCTTATGTATGCTGCCACTGCTCCCCAAAAATTGTTCTTGCCAGAGTAATCATGGAACATCATAGAGGTAAACCTCGGAGGGGGGGGGATCCCTGTGGTCTTTATCTTCTGTGAAATCTTTCTGATATTTTAATTTCAAATTCTTGTGACCTTGTCTTCCTCCTACTGCTTGTCTTGCCTCTTGGAGTCTTTTTTAGGCCCTGCTTCCTCTCTTGCCCTAGGAAGTGGATACTCAAAATCCAGCTCTGGGTTTTCTTTCAGGCACACAGACTCCATCCTGGGGTGATCACTCCTACCCCACTCACACCTAAAACTCAGCACAACTGGGGACTGAGAACACAGAATGCTGAGTGGGATTTCCTGATTGCACCCCCTGAAACCTTAGCCCTTGGGACCCTACACTTCCTTTCTCTCTACTGGAACAAGGGGCTAGAAGCACACTCTCAGAGGAGCAGGAGGGTTTATATTTCCTGATGGGTTCTGTGGCTACACTTGAAGGCACTGAGGTCCTAACCACCAGTGTTTTTGTTTTTTTTTTTTGTTTTTTTCTAACCACCAGTGTTAAGGCTCTGGGAAACTCAGCAGTATCACGTGAGGCCTAGGGTGGGGTGGGTATTTCTCTTTAGGTGTGCCTACGTCCTTCTGTATAGATATGGGCAGTCACCTTCATGTGACTTCCCATAGGCTTCCACTTGTCCCCAGTTACCTAATTTGGAACTACTACACGTCAAGGTCCAAGGTTGTGGAGTATTTCTACCTCCTGGTTGAGGATTTGACTTAAGGGCAAATACTCTGATCACCTAATCCATGGAACCATTTCTCCCATGATGCCTCCTGACCTGGGTTTGGAGGTCTTTGACCAAGAGAGGTCTTTGGTCAGAACTTTGGATGTTTTTCTGACCCCACTGACTCCTGGAGTTAAATTTGACCTGTGTCCTCTCATATGGTGCTGCTTATCAGTAGGTGCTGTAACCACTACTGTTCTGTAGACCCCAGGTAAGGTGAAAAGACTGAGGTGCCAATCTCCTAGGCAAAAGGACTGGGATTCTATACAGAATTACCACTAGAGGTAGGACGCTAGCACCTTGAGGGGCCTGAGGCTAGGCCAGGGTAGTCCCATTACACCCTCGTATACCTTCTTGGGCAAGTACACTTAGGCCCACACTGATACACTGGGGTTCTTAGGTTGGACAAGTCCAGCTTTTGGCTTTTGTGTAGCACTTGTGTGCATACACCAGTCTCTCATATCACATGCTATGGGCCTCAATTCTGGGAAGAAAGCAGGCCCTCATGCCTTCAGAAGAGCTACCCCTTATGCTAAACAACTCCATAGCCATATAACCACCAGGCTAAGGGCCAGTCTTTTGCCTTCTGGGAAAGTTAGGCACCTGGGACAGAGGCAGGTCTTATTGTAACAGGGTGGTCTCTAGAAAAGGGGAAAGTTCCAGAATCCCGGTTCCGCCCTAAGTGGGTGGTGCTGAGCAGGGAAAAAAGATTCTGCAGAGAGGAGGACAGAAGGAAGGGAGAAAGAAGGAAGCAGGATGGAGAGCAGCAAGGAGACCTGGAGGAGGCACGTGGAGCAGAGGGACATGTGAAGAAACTGCGCTTGCTTTTTGGTCTTGGACTGGTTGGAACAGATGTGGGTGAGAGACCCATGGGGAACTTAATATTGGCTGCTTTTATCTTGATTTTGATTTTGCTCTTTTCCTCCCGGATTTTTATGACTCTTTCTGACCCTTTTCTATGGGTCTCTACTGAAAGGTCCTTTAGCCTTGTGGCAGGCTTTTGGGCCTTGCTTTGGACCAATCCTGTTTGGCTGGACTTTTACCCTCAAGGAGATGGGTAACTTTGAATGCTTAACTTAGTAACTATATTCTTTGCCCTTTCTGTATTGTACCCTAATTGTATTAAAGTTCCTTTCCATTAAAGGCCTTATATGTTTGTCTTAATGCAGTAGATGGCAGAACCCATTCAGAGAGGGCAGGTTTGGGGGTTCTGGGGTACTCCTCTCCCTGCCCTGTAACATTATCAACGGTTGCCAGGGAAGCAGAGAGGAGGATGTCTTGGATCTTGCCAGGAGTCCCTAAAGTCCCTCACCACACGATGAGGTTCTGTTAAGGGGAAAGGTAGTCCTGAATGGATTACACAGATGGGTGTGTGGACTCCAACCCCCACTCCAGACCACCAGTGTTCCAGAACCACAAATCCACTAATATGATTATCAAAAAGTGGATCACTGGGACCTGAGGATGGAGTTAAGCAGCCAGGCTGGCTATAAAACCAGAGGTGAGCCTTGGGCGCTCTCTTCCTTTGGAGCCATCTCACTTGACTCAGAGCCAGCTCTCAACGCGCCATTGCTTAGAAGATCTGGTAGGATACTTACGGATTTATATTCCTCTCTTTCCCTTGGTATTATTATTATTGTATTCCCCTTCTTTTTGTACCTGAAGTTGGGACTTATTATAAAAGTCTAATGAGCACGCGAGTAAGGACCCAGTGAGGGAAACCCATTTTATATTAGGGTTGCCCTGTAACAGTTCCTCAGCGAGTGTTTCAGTAATGTCCCTAATCCAATCCTAACCAGGCTCCTATACAGTTCTTTTGGGGCTGTATCGGACAGCCCCTCTGCACCTCACTTCAATATAAGTCCAGATAGGATTCGGGAAAACCACGTGGCCATCACCTCCAGGAAGCCTTCCTTGATACCCTCCTGCCCCGCTCCCAGATATTGGTGGGGGTGGGGGGGTCTCCAAGGGTCAAAGGTCATTAGGACGGTCCGGAAACGGAAACGTAGCACACTTCCGGTGCGCAGCGGGCGGCCATGTTGGAGCAGCGGAGGCGGCGCAGAGGTGCGTCCTGGGTCCCCGCGGCGGCGCCGGTAGGTTGGGGCCGCGGGCCTAGCCGCGCCGTGGCGGGACCGTCCGCGAAGCGGCGGGGCGGATGGGCCGGGCGACCGGCTCTTACCGGACTCGCGCCTTCCGCCGGCCCGGCCGCAACCCTCATCCCCTCCCCCACCCCCACCCCAGTGTCCAGCGACTCCACCCTGGGGCTGCGCGTCCGGGTCGGGCTCGCACCGCCTGTCCCGCGCTTTTAGCTTCATCCGACATCTCAGCTCCTGACCGCAGCTCGGGTTCCGGGGATGCGTACGCCCAGCCTGAAGGCCCTGATGTTCTTCTGTCCCGGGTTCGCTTGGACAGGCCTTTCCAGTCCCTACCTTTCATCAACTTCCCTTCCAGCCCCGGGGGCACGAAAGAAGAAGGGAAGGCGGAGACCGGGCTGCAGCCTGTTTCCGGAGCTTCTAGGAAAATCCCGAAGACCCCTCTTAAGGGCCAGACAGATTTGGGCGGAAGAGCCTCCGTTTCACCCCCAATATTTTTGCCTGGGGAAACACAGGCCCCTCAGTTCTACCGTCCACAGCTGTGGGAACTATACACCCACTGGCAAAAAAAAAAAAAAAAAAAGAATAATAACAATAATAAAAAACAAAAAACTAAAGTCATGTGCGAGGATTGTGCTTGNACCCCCACTGGCAAAAAAAAAAAAAAAAAAAGAATAATAACAATAATAAAAAACAAAAAACTAAAGTCATGTGCGAGGATTGTGCTTGGAAAATAGCCTGCGGAAAGGGGAAGTGCCTGAGACACCTGAGGATCCAAGAGTTTCCAAACAAAGAATCCCAGGGCACTTCTCCAAGGGATTCTGAAAACTTTCTTTGCTTCTTGGGGCTGTAGAAAGAAGCTGCACAGAAGCATCTCCTGGCCCCAGGGATCTTGCTGATCCCAGTTGATCTTTTAATGCTCTGTTGCAGCTAGGATCTGCCCCCTGGGCCCTTGGGTCCTAAGTGTTGGGTTGGGCTTTAGATATTAGTCATAACTGACAGCCACTGCTTCAGCAAGGCCTGGGACAACTTGTGTTGCCTGACAGTGCCATTTGGGCTTACCACAGGCCTTGACTCTCCAAATCCTGGTTAGGACAGCTTAAATTTCAAGTGTCCAGCTCATTAACCATCCTAGTTAGAGTCCTGGCTCCCACTGTCAGACCTTGGAGTGGTCTGAATGCCTGATTTCCTATAGACGTTATTTTTCTCTGCTCATTTTTTTAGTTCTGTTGAAGGAGAGCCTGACTCTTCCTGGGCTTCATCTCCATGACTCTAGTACTGGGAGTCGGAACTACAAGTAGCCTGTTTGGGGACTCTGAAAGCAGAACATCTGGTAGACTAGGAGATTCACCCCTAGGGGTGAGAACTGGAAGAAGAGATGGAGTTGGACTTGGATATAAGTCTGGAGCCCTTGGCCAGCATTCAAGGCTGGTGAAGCTCTGCTTTCACCTGTTATTCCAGCTTGACCTCCCAGCCCTCACCCTTGAATCCAGTCACACAAAGTGCGCCTTACTCTTTCTCACTTCTGAGCCATTGCGTAGGCTCTTTCCCTTTTGTGCTCCCTTTTCATCTCTTCATCACTCATCATAGCCGGGTGTGACCTCTCTCTGGAATCCTCCGACCCATGGCACTCTCAGTGAGTGGGGTACCACTCTCAAGAACTTAGGTGGTGTCTGTCTTGGCACACTGTTCAGGGATCCTCGAGGACAGAGGTGTTTGCTGTGTTCCCAGGCTTGAGTCTAATACCTGGTTTCTGGTTTCAGAAAATTCACTCTTGAATTAAATTGAGCCCACCAACACAAAGCCTTTCCGGGGACCCGACAGTAGGTTGGATGGCTCTCCTGAGCTTGTGGTCATGTTTCCTAAAGAAACTACCTCTGACACACGTGGCTCCTCCACCGCTGTGCTAGTTCAGGAGTCTAGGATTTTACTCCAGGAAACGGCTCGCCCTGGTCAGGCCCTTCTGTGTCAGTGGATGTTTCCATGGAGAGTACAGGCCCTGATTGACCTGTCTGCCTGCCGTGGTCCATATCTTGGTGCCATTTTTATTTACTCTCTTCCTCTTGCCTTGGAGGTGCTGAGCGCTGGTTTGCGGATACCCAGGCAGATCTGCAGTGCCTAATGCCATGAGCGTGGTGGTGCAGCATGTGGAGGAGAAAGCTGTGCACTCCTGGTCACGGATCTCCACAGCAGGGAAGAAGGCCTTGGAGGAGGCACTGCTTGTCTTTAACCCCATGAGCCAGGATCTCAGTGCCACAGAGGCCCAACTTGTGGCCTTCCTGCAGGGCCTGCGGGATGATGGCTTCCAACCTACCATTCTGCGTAGTGGTGATGTCTATGGCTATAGCTCATGTACAGCCAATCCCCCAAGTCAGACGAAGCTGCAAGCTCGTGCCCCTACCCCAGCCACCACTTCACCTCCAGCCAGTGCTCCCCGAACTGCAGTGCGGCTGCCGGCTGGCCGGGCCACATTGCTTCCCATGCCACTGTCTGGCAGACTGGCCAAAGCATCCACACCAACCCTCACCAAGCATGCTACCACCAACTTGCTGCTGAGCTCTCTGAAGCAATCAAGTGCCACCCGTGCCCGGGGTGCGGCAGTGGGCTTCCCTGCCCGCCTCTATCCAGGTGTCTACCCTGCCATGAGCCTCTCTGTTGTCCTTGAGGCCCTGGTTCCACTCAAGACTCCCATGCCCTGCTTGGGTGCCAAGCACAAAGCACTGCAGCTTTCACTTGCAGAGTCTCCCCTGAGGCTGCGGAAAGGTGCAGGGAAGGGACCAGAGAGCCCTCACCCCAAGGTTCCTAGAAAAGCCACCAGCAAAGGCCCCAAGTGTCCGTCTCGTAGAGGCCCTAGCACTGGACCCCGACAAGGCAGTGGGCCCCAGAGCAAGACCTACAAAGCCGCTGGGTTCCTCGGTGGCCAGCAAATGAAAGTTTGCTCTGCTCTGGGCACCAAGACAGCACAAACACTGGCCAAAACTACCCATGCCCAGGCCAAGGTGGCTCGAACACAGACCAAAGCTGCCAAGGCCCGAGCAAAAGCCAAGGCAGCACGGATCAAGGCCAAAGCCAAGGCAGCAAAGATAAGGGCCAAGGCCAGGGCAGCACGGATCAAGGCCAAGGCTAGGGCAGCACGCATCAAGGCCAAGGCCAGGGCAGCACGCATCAAGGCCAAGGCAGTCCGCGCCAAGGCCAAGGCCAGGGCAGCACAGGCCAAGGCCAAGATGTCTCGGGCCCAGCCCATAGGTAGGGGCAGGGGCAGGGGCAGGCCAAAAGGGTCGGTTCAGTCCAGGACTGCAAAGAGGGGCCAGAAAAGCCACCCTGAGACTGTGGGGCAGAAGAGGAAAAGGTCTGAGGAAGCAAAGGATCTTCCTCCTCGGAAGAGAACACGGCGAGGACCTCAATCCCCTAAGTCAAGGCTAGGGCCTGGAACAGCAGCGTTGCTGAAACTCCGGGCTATCAAGGTGGACAGGCAGTCCTCAGATAATGAGGTACGGCAGCAGGCTCAAAGGATCCTCCATGTGAACTTGTCTCCTGTAATACAGCTCCAGCCGTTGTTGCCATACTCAGCACCGTGATTCCATCACGTAGCAGTGTTTGGGGAAACTGAGCACAGATGTCTGACCAGTGGCACAGTGTGAACTACCCGAGGACTCCACAACCCCAAGGACTCCTGGTGCCTCTCTAGGTCCCTGGCAACCATTGGCCTCCTTTAGGAGACTGGAGGACGTGGGATGGGGTGGGTGGGCGGGAAGGGTGTTCTCCTGGCACGATGCACTGTGACTTGTTAATTCTTCAAGTTGTATGTTCACTGTTCCATCTATCACGTTTTATACCTTTCCACCTTTCAGTCTCCCTGCCCACCCGTCAGGGTCTTTTGTGTGTGTGTGGCTGTGTAAGGACCGGCAGAGCCACTCTGAGGTAGGACCATCCCCCTTGGAGCTGCCCTGGTTGGTTATCCAGATAGGCCCGATGCAGTGGTACAGTAGATGCCTCTCTGGGGAGCTTTGCTGCCAGCAAGTCTTTAGGTCAGGGAGGGGGGAGTTTGTGGGCAGAGCAGACTGGCCTTGACTCCCAGCCTACTCTGGCAGAAACCTTGGGTCTTCGCCTGGGCGTGTCTAGGGCAGGACTAGACCCAAATTGATTGAAGTACCTCTGCTCTCCTCACCTCTGTCCTTCCAGGAGAGAGTGACTAGCTTCCACTTAACCAAGTGCTGTTGGGGTGGGGGTTGAATCAGGTCTAGGTTCTGGGTTGTAGGACCCACAGAATCTGCCCTCACAGACAATGAAATTTTTACCTTGGATAGGTGGGATACTACTTCAGCTGAGCCAGGAGAGTTTCTCTGAGTGCCTTGCTCATCAGCAGTGCGTTCTGCGTGTGTCCCAAGTACTCGCTTCCCAAGTCCAGCCTCATCTTCCCTCCCAATGGACCTGTGTGTTTCAGACATGATCTGGTCTTCCTGCTTTGGAGGGGAGGGCTAGGCTCTGGGTCCTAGCCTCGAACAAAACTAGTTCCCCGCCCATCTGCCATTCTTAACTGGTTGCCCAGCCTGAATAACAGTAGCTGTGATTGGCAGGGAGGTAAACACATTTCCCAGAGGCTCTTGGAGCCAAACAGCCCAGTCAGGGCTAGGGTTGGGAGCCTGATTTGAATGAGAATTGGAATTGTGGGTTGGTCTGAACCCTGGTCCCACTAACTTCAGCTGCACTGAATGGTGGACCTGTAGAGAAGCTCTGCCTGCTTATAGCTAGCCCCTCCCCACATTGCTTCTACATTGGTGGCTGCCATTAAAATCGCCTAGGCGTGGTTTCCCCTGGGTCCCCATGGGGGCGCCCTCACACCAAGCTGCACAGTGACCCCACAACCTTCCATGCTTCTTGCTTCTGGTAGCCCCGCTTTCTTCAACCATGTGAGTATGGGGAATGACTAGAAGGCCCACTAAGGTTTTCAAGAGCTGCCCAGCTTAGTGCCCGCTCTCCATCCCCTCTCCGGCCTGATTCTTGCTCCCACCACCCAGGACCTCCAGCTGGTTTAGGCTCCCTCCTTCCACTTCTGCTGCTGCTGCCACAGATGGGTAAGGATTTGCTCTTTCACTGAGTCAGCCACAGGGGGAGTAGAAATCTCAGCCTCCCTACTGGTTGGGGTAAGGTGGGGGGTCCTTTAGCATTTCTATTCAGACTCTGCTTCCCAATCCAGACATAGTACCCCCATTTGGCTGCTCAAGTGGCAGCTGCCACCCACCTACTGACAAGCTGATTGTTGGCAGTAGCCACCACCTTCGAACATCAGCCTGTGGCCTCCATGGCCCTGAGCCCTACTGCATTGTCAGTCACTTTCAGGTGGGCAGGAAGGTGCGGGCTCTGGAATTGACTTTCTGGGGGAGATTCAGACTGTAGAGGTTCATTGTTGGGAGCTGGAGGGAAAGACCCATGCTCTGAAATTTTGTGAGGGTGGAAACCATAGACATTCCTAGTCAAGCTCTTTGGACTGTCCTCCAGGATTCAGAATTGCTTCTGTGACTCTCGGACCAGGGAGGTCATGGCATTGAGAATGTGATCCCCCAGAATGGTCATGGCGATGTCAAGACCTGGTGGCAAGCGGAGAGTGGTGAGGGTGCCAGCGTACCTGTGTGCAGGTCTGGTGTCTGGGGTCAGGTCCCAGGCAGTGACAAGCCCTTGTGGTTCCGGGTGTTGAGAATGTCACCATCCAGCTAGACCTAGAGGGTGCCTTCTTTATTCAACGCGTGATTTTCAAGGTGACCCTGCTTTTGCAGCCTGAAGGCTTGCCTGCTTTCCTGTCTGATGGGTGCTGGTGATGTGTGACCCAAAGATACCCCCCTCCTCTCGTCCCCAGACTCTCCGCCCAGCAGCTTTGCTCCTTGAACATTTGGTGGACATGGCCGCTCCGGGCGCGTGTACTGACACTTTGCCAACAACTGCTCAGGCACCTTCCCTGGGGTCCCTCCTGCCCCTGGCCATAGAGTCAGAGACCTTGCTTTTTTTTTTTTTTTTTTTTAAAGATTTATTTATTTATGCATACAAGCACTGGGGTACAGGCCAGAGGTGTAGGGGGTGAGAGGATTCACCACAGAAAGCGGGGAGCAGAACAGGCAGATCAACAGAAGTACACTGCTGAGGGGAGCAGCGGGCACAGCAGGAGAGGTCTGCCGCGCCATGTGGGTCCCCTCCCTGGCTGGCGGCAGGGATCGAACTTGTGCTGCAGTGGCTGAGGTTTGCTTCGTAGTGCGTTGCTTAACCCACTGTGCCACCAGGGAGGCCTGAGACCTTGCTTGTTACTCAGATCCTGAACCTTCCCCTGAGGGCTAGGTCAGGTCCAGAGGAAGAGGTGGGGATTGGGCTCTGGTGTAAAGCTAGTGGCCCAAGCTTGCTTTTCCTCTCAGGTAATTTTCAAAACTTTGGATCCAGCCATTCTGGTGGAGGACCCATACAACACCTAGATTCACATCCCACAGCCAATTCTGCGTTCCTTTGTATGTCAGGACAACCAGATGCTGGTGGGAAGGTGAGGCCCTGCCTGGAAGTGGGCACCCATGGCAAGCCAGCTCAGTCCCTCAGCGCCATTACCTAGTTCTGCCTCTTCATGGAACTCTGTTGTGGACCTGTCCTCCCCCGTTCCTGCTCCATTATTTTCCCGTGCCAGTGCCTGGAGACTGGCGTGGATAGCAGTTTCCATCTCTGTTCAGTCACTCAGCTGCGTTGTGGAGCCCCTCTGTCTCCATCCCTACTTCCCGTGCCAGTTACGGTTACAGTGGCACATAACTCTTTTGTGAGCCTCCATTACTATCCCCCATCACTGCCTCTCCCCATGAATATCCTGCCCTTTGATTTATGATCCTGTTTTTAGCTGGTGTCCCTCATCCCTGAAACTGCCTCTAGGTGGCACCAGGGTGTCTTGCTGTGGACTCTTTCTAGTAAAACAAAAGTTCTTATTTTTAAAAAAAATATATCTTCCTTAATGCATACAAGAACTGGGGTACAGGCCAGAGGTGTGGGGGGTGAGAGGATTTGCCAGAGACATTAGGGAGCAGAACAGGCAGATCTACTGAAACACACTGCTGAGGGGAGCAGTAAATGGGACGGGAGAGGTCTGCTATGCCATGTGGGTTATCTCCCTGGCTAGGGATCGAACTCTTGCTGCAGTAGCTGCCAATGGCTTTATAGTCCTGCAGCTTAACCCCTAGTACCACCAGGTAGGCCCTAAAAAAAACTTTTTAAAGCATGATACAGTCACATACTTGGCAAGACAGCCTAGAACTAGGCCAGGTGAGGACAAACTCCATGTAATTTTTTCTCTTTGTTCTCTGCCTATCTTGACTACGGTTATTGCAAATGACTCACCCTGAGCCTCTACACTGTTTCCCTGAGCAGCTGTTGGTTCTCTGACCAAGAGAAAGGAGAAGCAAGGTACAGGAGAGACACAAAAGATAGCTCAAGTCGGTAACTGCCAAGCTATAGGGTAGAAAGGACCAAGCATCCCACCCCTTCATGGCTGTTTACATTAAACTCCTCGTGCCCACTGAGCACCATTGTGTGCCAGGCTCCAAGCAGTGCTCAGTGGGGAGCAGGTTAGGCACTTGTCTTCTTGAAGTGGACCTGTTAGAAAGGCAGTAGATAAGTAGATAACAGCTTTTGTGGTATGACTGGTTGATAAGCTAATTTCTAGTTTGGATGATGAACTGGGAAGTGGAATTACTATATTGAGGAAGCAGGTGTTAATTACCTAGAAACAAAAGAAAATGTTGTCCAGGAAGCAGTGGGATATACTGGTCTCTGCTCAGGAGTGATACCAGGGCTAGAGGGGTGCAAAGGTGGAATTATCACTTACTAGGCTGTGGTCATTCAAAATAGTTTGCCTTGGGTAGCAGGGGTGGGGGAGTATCCCAGCATGGGTGCTGTAGGAGGGGCTGCAGTGATGCAGAGAAGGGATTCCCCCCCTTAAGTCGTTCCCCTCTGCCCACGTTATAAAGGGATGACAAGCAGTGCACCAGCATCTCACCATCTGTTTGCAGAGCTCCTGCATGTGACTTATCTCAGCATCAACTTCTCCAGACTGCACACACTGGGTGATAGGCCCCTAGAGAACTTCAAAGAACATCCCTTCTACTACTATGCCCTCTATGAGCTTGTGGCTCAAGGCAGCTGCCTGGGCCATAGCCATGCCTCTGAGTGCAGGCTGGCACCTGGGGCGCCGGACAATATGGAAGGCATGGTGAGGATTCTAGGAGGGGAATCCTGTGGCTGGTGGGAAAGCTGAAGAGCTAGGGCAGGATTTCCTTGCCCTCCCCCCTGCCCAGGCACATGGCGTTTGTGTCTGCCACCGCCACACTGCGGGTACCCACTGGGAGCACTGCCAGCACTTGCACCAGGACCATCCATGGCATGCAGCAGAGCTTGGGCATCCTCTCATCTGGCAAGGTAGGTACCATGCCCTACACTGCCCAGCTTTACTTGCCATGGGCCAACCCACTTCATATCTATCTTGCTCTGTCCCAGAACGTGAGTGCCATGGGCATGCCCGCAGTTGTCACCTTGACATGGCCTTGTAGCTGGCATCTGGCAGTGTGAGTGGAGGTGTGTGATGCGTGTCAGCACAGTGCAGCTGGGCACCACCGTGAGCTCTGTCAGCCCTTCTCCCATCGAGATCCTCAGGTGGATCCTCATTCCCTTCACTCCTGCAGACGCGAGCCCTCCAACCCGAGCCCACTGCTGGCTCCCATCCTTCAGCTCCATGAACTCTGAGCTAACTCTCCTTACCTCTGACGCCTGGCCCAGCCTGTGACTGTAACCGTGTGGGTGCCTTAAAAGGGGATTTGAGTGATGCCCACATGGATGAAACTTGTGGCCTCCTTTTTGGGCAGTGTCACTGCAAAGTCCACGTCTGGGTCCAGTGCTGTGACTCCTGCGAGCCTGGTCACTGTGGCCTGAGCTCTAGCCAGTCAGAAGGCTGCCAGCGTGAGTGACATTCAGAGTGGGCCCCCACCTCTGCTCTCCCAGCTCTTCCCTCGGTCACTGCCTGGATAACACCTGTGTCTACCCACCCCTGCAGTAGCCCCATTTGCACCCCGATAACCCTGTGCCTGAGCTTGCAGGTGAAACACCAGGGGCCAGAGCCCTGGCACTTATGCCTGTGATCCCTCCAGTAGTACCTGTCACTGCAAACATTTTGTTTCTAGATGGGACTGCAGCCATTGCAAGGTGAACCTTAACTAGCCTTCTGATTTTTTTTATTTTGGTAAAGATTATTTATTTATGCATACAAGCACTGGGGTACAGTCCAGAGGTGTGTGGGGGTGTGAGAGGATTCACCACAGAGAGCAGGGAGCAGAACAGGCAGATCAACAGAAGTACACTGCTGAGGGGAGCAGCGGGCACAGCAGGAGA
>JAGFMF010011397.1:14520368-14547320 GCA_019455555.1 Galemys pyrenaicus
TGTTGATCTGCCTGTTCTGCTCCCTGCTCTCTGTGGTGAATCCTCTCACCCCCCACACACCTCTGGCCTGTACCCCAGTGCTTGTATGCATAAATAAATCTTTAAAAAAAAAAAACAGCACCCAGACAAAGTAGAAAATTCCCAGTATGGAAAATCAGTATATCATAAAGCAATCAAAAAAGGGACTTGTTTAAAACAATAGGGTTTAAGAAATTGGTCTTTTGGGCCCGCCCTGATGGCGCAGTGGGTTAAGCAACGCGCTATGAAGCAAAACCGCAGCCGCTGCAGCACGAATTCGATCCCTGCCGCTGGCCAGGGAGGGGACCCACATGGCGCAGCAGACCTCTCCTGCCTTGCCCGCTGCTCCCCTCAGCAGTGTGTTTTTGTCCATCTGCCTGTTCTGCATCCTGCTCTGTCTGGTGGATTCTCTCACCACCCCCATACCTCTGGCCTGTACCCCGGTGCTTGAATGCATAAATAAATAAATCTTAAAAAAAAAATTGGTCTTTTTCCTTGTTTATTTGATGAAATATTGGAACCGATAACTATACAACATAAATGGGGTGCCCTGGTCACTACATGATCATCACCTCCTTACTCCACCCCTAGTTCTTTCCCTCTTCTGTAGGACTGTGGTTCTATCCATACCTTTGTGCTTTGAACCAGGAATACCCTATATCCTGACCCTGCAGCTATGATGGGCTGAGGGGGTGTAGAGGCCTGAGGGGGGCACTATCCTTTTGGATTTAGTGAGATCATGGGGCCCTACCCTACATCTGGGGAGACATAAACGACAGCAGGACAATATGGATGCTGTGGGGTCAGTGTACCGGGGATTCCAGAGGCCTAGAGTTACACCAAGAGGATTGAGACAGGTGGTGTGGGGGGTGGGGCTTCCAGGCAGGTACAGCACACGCCAAGATAGAAGGTGCGAACAGGCAGGTGCTCAACCTCACGCTGTGGACCAAGAGGACTTCACCTTTATCTGAGAGAGTAGGGAGCCATGAAAGGGATTTGAGCAGGGAAGACACACAGGGAAAATGAATGGTTAGGGGGAGGCTGCAGTCATGAGAGGTGCATTGCTTGCATTAGATTAGGGCAACTGGAGAGGAAAGTTTTAAATAGACTCAAAAGGGACACAGGAAGAGGGCAGAAAGGGTTGTGGGTGTCAGTGCAGGAAGGGGTGGCAAGTGTTACGAGTGGGACTGGATTCATTATCCCCTGCTGCCACCCTCTACCCGCTACTAGATGTGCTCCTGCCCCAGCGGAAGGAGTCGCCTGGACTGAGATCCATGGGTCCATGGACCCTGGGGCCAAAGGGCGCTTGCAGGAGCTTCACAAGGCAGGTGCGTAGAGGCAGCAAGGACAGGCTCCTCGAGCACCGTGCCTGGGACCTGTGCCCACCTCATTTGCAGCATCTCGCCCTTCTCTATGGGGCGGCCCTGGTGAGTTTGTGCTCTGGCTTAAGGGGGTTGCAGGAGGTACCTGGAGATACATTTGGTCTTGCGCTTCTTCTTGCCAGCATGTGAGTGCCACCCCCCGGGTTCACTGAGCACTGAGTGTGCCCTGTTGGATGGACAGTGCCCCTGCTGTCCTAACATCATTGATCCACTTGTAACCACTGCATTCCTGCAACATACAGCTTTGTGCCCACCGGCTGCAGTGGTCTTCAGGGACAACAGGTGTGGATGGGTTTGGGGTGTGAGACCAGCTACATCCTTTCTCTGCATAGCTTGATCACCTTGTCATTCCCCCAGAGTGCCGCTGCCATATGAGGGTGCCACCAGTGCCATCTGTCACCCTGTGAGTGGACAGTGCACATGTAAAGCAGGCCTTACTGGTCACCGCTGTGACTTCTGCCTCCCTGACTGGTGGGGCTTCCCTCATTGCCAACTCCGTACCTGCGATGGGCATGCTGGGTTGTGCCATCCACTTACAGGCATTTGCTAGGCCTGCCATGGAGCCACCAGGGGGTAGGTAATGTGAGAGGCGAGCACTGTTCATGAAGGGTTGGACAGAAGGTGAGTGGACCAGGCCCTGTTCCATGGACTACTGCCTACAGGTGTTTGGATGGTGCCAGCTCTGCTTCTGTCCAGGGCACCCTGATTCTGGCCTCTATCATGGGAGTTCCTGCCATGTGAGGCGTGGAGTTCCACCCCAGCCAAGGAGCTGATCACAGGGCGTAGCGACCTCTCCTGCTTCCCTCAGCAGTGTATTTCTGTTGATGTGACTCTGGCCTGTACCCCAGTTCTTGTGTGCATAAATAAATAAAATCTCTTAAAAAAAAAAAAAAGAATGTAAGAGAGCAGGTACAGCAGGTACAAGATGAAGCCCAGCGACTACTGAAGTGGGCACAGAAATGGTGGAGCGCGTGAAGGGTATGTAGTTGGACCATGGTAGGGTGCAGATGGGATGGGGTCAGGGTCACATGGGAGGGTCAGAGTCAGGACAGGGATGGCGTGGGAGGTCCAGGGCTGAGTTCAGGTCAGGTCGAGACTTCTGTAGAGTTCAGAGTTGGGGTTAAAACTCAGAATGGGGCAAATGTTGATTAAAATTAGAACTAATTTAGGGTTATGGCTAGGATTAGGTACAGGGTCAGGACCGGGGTCAAAGGTCAAAGCCTGGCTTAGATGATCGGACCCCCAGGGTTGGAGCTCCACCTGGAACAGGGTCAGCAGGCATTGAACAAGAAAGTAGCCACCTGTGGGCCCTAGAACAGCGGGCAGCTGAGCTGCTTGAGCACATGCAGCTGTGGGGCAGTGTGTGCCACCTGCTGACTGCTGTCTGGATGCCAGTGAGACTCTGGAACTACCTGAGTGACTCAAAGTGACTTCAGAGTTACCCAGGCGTCTCCTGACCTTGAGAGACCCCACTGAGTGCACACTGATTCTAACCCCTGTGTGACCTGTGAATTCTTCCAGCGCTCTGACCTTACACCAGAGAGGGAGATCCTGTAAAATTCCCTGAAGCTATCTAGTGCCCCTGACAAATGATTATCGCTGAGTGACTTAAAATTGTAGTCACCTCTCCTATCCCCGGACCCCTAGATTGACTACATGTGAACTCCAGGGTAACTGGAGACTCCCACTCATGTTAGTGGAGTAATTCCCAGGGTCCTTGGGAACTTTCAGATTGACAGCCCAGACTCTTCTTGGGAACCTCCAGCTTTCTCCCCTGAGCAATAGCTCTGGGTACTCTCTGCCTGGCCCTAGAGAAAGTAGGCACAGAGGTGGCAGCCCAGAGCCACCAGGGGCCGTAAAGTCTGTGGTCCCAGGAGCCTGGGTGGGGCACGACTGCAGAGCCCGCATTCCAAACCCAGCTCTGGACTTCCTGGTGGGCCAGAAGGTCTGGAGTGGATGAATAGCCAGACATAAGAACTGGATGCACTCACTCCTACTTCAGTCTGTTGCAGGAAGCTGAGATTGGCACTTCTCAAGCCCACTTGCTGTAATGACGAAGGGAGGTGGAAACTTTGGAACCCTGAGTAGGGGTGGTCTTTCCCTGTATCTCCTGCCGCCATCTTATTCTAATCCTAAAACTTCTCACATCCCGCAATAGGGGAGCTTGACACCCCTCGTTCCCCTTTTCACTCCCTGCTGATGCTGGAGCCCTGGAACTAGATAGCCTAGTAGATGGCAATTTCCATAGCACCCACAATGCTAGGGACACAGGCTAGGTTTCCCAGGCCATTTGCCTCTGAAGATCAGACTCTTCCCATGCCATGATCCCCGTGTGTTCCCTGACAACTGTGGTGGCCTAAAGCCCCCAATCCCTACCTTTTCCTAACTCTGGCACAGGTCTGGGCCTGGAGGCACAATAAAGATTTGCAGTTGAGTCTCCCTGTGTCTGGTTTCTAGAGAGCCCTTCTGGAGAAATGGGAGGAGTTCCGCATGGTGTTGCGCTCCTGCTGGAAATCCACTCCATGCTTTCCTTCCTGCCTTGCTTCCAAGTTTGCTTAAAGTTGCCGGACTCTGCTAGAGAAGAGACACTGGACTGTGTGAAAGAGCTGGGTGGGAAATCAGCTAAGAACCTCTTAGACAGGGTCTGGGTGGGGCATGAAGGGAGGGATGGGTGGGCACTGGACCTGGACCTGGAGTACCCTCAACCCCCTCCTATCCTTTCCCGTTTCTGCAGGATGGAGCGGGCCTCAGGGGAAGGAGGGAGGGACCGGCCACGGGCGCATCCCGTACCCTGGGAACTTCGACTGGGCCTGCTGCTGACTGGTGAGAGGGAGGGCCTGGGGAAGGCCTGGGGGTTTGGGGATGTGATGGTGGGGCCTGGGGTAGCTGCCCCTGGGGCTCCAGTGTAGGAGCAGAGTGGAACCAGCTGATCCACTCTTCCAGTGCTGACCACCACCCTGGCCCAGGCCCTGGCCCCAGATTTGCCAGGCTGTTCTCGGGGAAGCTGCTACCCAGCTACAGGTGATCTGCTGGTGGGCCGTGCTGACAGACTGACTGCCTCATCCACCTGTGGCTTGCAGGGCCCCCAACCCTACTGCATTGTCAGTCATCTACAGGTGTGCGGCTTGGGGGGAGGGATGGGAGCTGATCTGGGGCTGGCATTGGCTGAGGCACTGACCCTGATGCTGACCTAACCCAGGATGAGAAGAAGTGCTTCCTGTGTGACTCCAGGCGCCCCTTCTCTGCTCGAGACAACCCAAACAGCCATCGCATCCAGAATGTAGTCACCAGCTTTGCACCACAGCGCAGGACAGCCTGGTGGCAGTCAGAGAATGGTGAGGTTGTGGGCGGGGCATGGGCTGAGCAGGGCTGCCCACCTATAGTATCAAGTCCCTGACCTCTGACTCCTGCTCCAGGTGTCCCCATGGTCACCATCCAGCTGGACTTGGAGGCTGAGTTCCATTTCACACACCTCATTATGACCTTCAAGGTGCCTGCGTGTCTGGTTGCTTGCTTGAATCGCCTTGCTTGGCCCTCATGACCCCTGAACAGAGTCCCAGATCCTCAGCCCGGCCTCCCGGGCTGTGCTCTGGTGGCCTGGAAGGCTACTTCATCTCCCACCCCTTCTGTTGCCTTCCACCTCCTGGCCTTTGCTCATGCTGTCCCAATGCCAGGCGGATCAGGCACTGCTTTTCTAGGCCTCATGACCCTTGAACCTCCCCTAAATGTGGCTGTTCTCTTTGATCATTGCTCCTCTTCCCCCAGCCACCCTCCCCTGTCCATGAGCAGCTCCCAGCTGGGCAGGCTTCTTGATGAGCCTGAGCTGGGGTTGGGTCCTGGTGCATACTGATCAGCCATCCCCTGTTGCCCCCAGACATTTCGCCCCGCTGCCATGCTGGTGGAACGCTCAGCAGACTTTGGCCGCACCTGGCATGTGTACCGTTATTTCTCCTATGACTGTGGAGCTGACTTCCCAGGAGTCCCCCTAGCCCCTCCACGGCACTGGGACGACGTCGTCTGTGAGTCCCGCTACTCAGAGATCGAGCCATCCACTGAAGGCGAGGTGAGAGCCGGCATCTGGGTTTGGGGCAGGAAGAGAGGGCTGGTGGGTCTGAGGTAGGGTTCAGTGTCTCTGTGTGTGGACTCCACGCCCTCCAGGTCATTTATCGTGTGCTGGACCCTGCGATCCCTATTCCAGACCCCTACAGCCCACGGATCCAGAGTGAGTGTTTCAGCCGTGAGCCTGGCAATCCCAGTGTCCGGCTAGTGACTATTTAGGGCCTCGGTGGCTATTTTGGGTGCTTCCTAGGGCACGTTCCAAGACCAGTTTAGCTCAGATGCCAGTAGACGGGAGGTATCCCAAGGTGACCTTGGCGGCAGCCCCTGAGTGAGGATGGAACAGCAAGAGGCTGTTTGATCAGCTGCCCCACTCCATCCCACCACCCCTTAGACCTGCTGAAGATCACCAACCTGCGGGTGAACCTGACACGGCTCCACACACTGGGGGACAACCTGCTTGACCCACGACGGGAGATCCGAGAGAAGTACTATTATGCCCTCTACGAGCTGGTCGTGCGTGGCAACTGCTTCTGCTACGGACATGCCTCACAGTGTGCGCCTGCCCCAGGGGCGCCAGCCCATGCTGAGGGCATGGTGAGGGGCTTCTGCTGGCTGGAGTAGGACTGGGGGCAGGGGCAGGCATGGCTGGGCAGTACTGACCACTCGCCTGCCCACCCTGCTAGGTTCATGGGGCCTGCGTCTGCAGGCACAATACTCGCGGCCTGAACTGTGAACAGTGTCAGGATTTCTATCATGACCTGCCCTGGCGTCCAGCTGAGGATGGCCACAGTCATACCTGCAGGAGTGAGTGACACCCTGGCCCCCCAAGCCCCAGGCCCTGGGTAGAAGTTAGAGTTGGATGGTCAAACCCCTAACGCTCAGGCTATGTCCAAAGGGGATCCGGGCCTCGACGACCTGGCAGGCCCCCTCAACCTTCCTCCACAGTCTGTTCTGGGTAAGAACCCTGTGTGGAGCTGAGTACACACCTACAAATTCGGACCTGGCAGGAGCCTAAGCTGGCACTAGGGCCCCACGTGCCCCTTTCAGGACATGGGCCCTCAAGTGGCTTTTACTCTGCTCTCCTTTCTCCTCCCCCAAGAGTGTGAGTGCCATGGGCATGCGCACAGCTGCCACTTCGACATGGCGGTCTATCTGGCATCCGGCAACGTGAGTGGAGGCGTGTGTGATGCGTGTCAGCACAACACAGCTGGGCGCCACTGTGAGCTCTGCCGGCCCTTCTTCTACCGTGACCCGACCAAGGACCTGCGGGACCCGGCTGTGTGTCGCTGTGAGACTGGGGTTGGACAGGGAGAGGGGAGGCTGAGCTTAGGGTAGGAGCTGGGAACCAGACCGCTATCCAAGTTGCAGGGGTTTAAGGTGGGTGACACAAGGTGGGCTCAGTGTGGGATTCCAGGCTGGAGCCTTGGGAGGTTCAGGGCTAATTGGGCTACGATGACCCTGTGTCTCCTTTTGCCCTCAGCCTGTGATTGTGACCCCACGGGTTCCCAAGATGGTGGCCGCTGTGATCCGCATGATGATCCTGCACTAGGACTAGTCTCAGGCCAGTGTCGCTGCAAAGAACATGTGGTGGGCACTCGCTGCCAGCAGTGCCGTGATGGCTTCTTTGGGCTCAGCGCCAGTGATCCTGCAGGCTGCCGGCGTATGTGCCTCCCTCCCTAATCCCTGTGCTGACCTTAACCTTTGACCTCTTATCCTTGACCTAACTTAATATGAACAGTGCCATCTTGCCCCAATGTGCTGATAGGTCTCTTTCCTTGCAGAGTGTCAGTGTGATGCACGGGGCACAGTGCCTGGGCGTACCCCTTGTGACCCCAACAGTGGAATCTGTTTCTGCAAGCGTCTAGTAATGGGACGTGGCTGCAACCGCTGTCTGGTGCGACTGGAGGGGGCAGGGCTTCTGGGGTCCTGCACTTTCCCTCAGAGCACAGACCTGGGGGTAGTGTCCAAGCTTATTGCTTAGGATTCTGTTCTCCTTGAGAGGCCACAGGTCTGGGAGGCCGCGGGTGGGAGCCAGTGGTCTAGGGGTCATTGTTTTACCAAGGGATGGTAGAGTGAGAACATCCTTGGATTACCTGCTGGGTGGCAAGGGGGTCTGTTTCAGCAACCTCCTCTCTTACAGCCTGGCCACTGGGGCCTGAGCCATGATCTGCTCGGCTGCCGTCCATGTGACTGCGATGTAGGCGGTGCCTTGGATCCCCAGTGAGTGCTGTATACTGGCCCTGGAAAGGGTGGGGTAAGATACTGGGCAGTATGGGGAGTCCTTCTTGAGTAACTGTGTGCTCCCAGGTGCAACGAGGCCACCGGTCAGTGCCGTTGCCGCCCGCACATGGTCGGGCGCCGCTGTGAGCAGGTGCAACCTGGCTACTTCCGACCCTTCCTAGACCACCTAACTTGGGAGGCTGAAGACACCCGAGGGCAGGCAGAGGTGCAGTGTTTGGGGCAGAGCATGGGTGGGACTGTGACAAGAGGGGTGGGGCTATGGGCAGTACCTTGGTTGGGGAGGGTGCCCTGCATCGGGTAGGGCTGCAGCTAGAGAGCTGGGATTTGGGGGTGAGCTGTGGCAGAAGAAGTGGCTTTCTTGTCTGAGCCCCCGCCTCCTACCATATTACCTTCCAGACACTCGATGTGGTGGAGCGCCTGGCAGCTCCCGGGGCAACTCCATCCTGGACTGGTCCAGGCTTCGTTAGGCTGCGAGAAGGTCAAGTACTAGAGTTCCAGGTGGCCTCTGTACCAAAAGCAATGGACTATGACCTGCTGCTGCGCGTGGAGCCCCAGGTCAGACCGCGTGACACCTAACCCAGCACTGAAACTCTGGGTGTAGGAGCATCTCTTCCATCGTCCCATTCCCCCAGGTCCCTGGACAGTGGGCAGAGATAGAACTGACTGTGCAGCGCCCAGCACCTGTGTCTGCCCGCAGCCCTTGTGGGCATGTACTGCCCGCAGATGACCACATCGCAGGGACTCTGCGACCAGACACCAGGTGAGGGCACTGACGACTTCACCCACAACTGTGAGGTATCGTGGGTCAGTTTTAAGCTCCCGCTGCTCATCCTTCTTTTCAGTCAGTGTCTCCTCTAAGTACCGCTTGTCAGGTGCTGGTGGCATGGCACTGGCCAGAGGACAAGACTTGCTCTCTCAGGGCTCTGCGTTCCAGAGGCTGACACAGGAACTCCTCACTACACAGAGAGTCCCAGGGAGAAGGGAGGACACCCAAATGCTATAGGCAGGGACACGACTGGTCTCATTAGTGTTTTAGGACCTGTGTCTTTTCTCAATCTCTTCTTTTTTTTTTTTTTAAAGATTTGTTTATTTATGCATACAAGCACTGAGTACAGGCCAGAGGTGTGGGGGTGAGAGGATTCACCACAGAGAGCGGGAGCAGAACAGGCAGCTCAACAGAAGCACACTGCTGAGGGGAGCAGCGGGCACAGCAGGAGAGGTCTGCTGTGCCATGTGGGTTCCCTCCCTGGCCGGCAGCAGGGATTGAACTCGTGCTGCAGTGGCTGCAGTTTGCTTCATAGTGCATTGCTTAACCCACTGCGCCACCAGGGCGGCCCTCAATCTCTTCTCTTTAAACTTTCTATCATGTAAATATTCAAGCATACACAGAAGCACAGAGAACTGCATAGTTAATTTAGCTGTATCCATAACAGACATTTTGCCAAGTATGGCTTGTGCTTAACGAAGATAGGCTTGGAGGTCAAGGTGGGAGCTGAAGACCTACTAGTTGGGAGTCGGCTGAGTGACAGTGGCTTGGTCGGAGGCATCACACTAGAGATGGTGAGAAGAGGAAGGTCCCAGAGGGTTTTAGTGGCAGACATGATGGCTTGAACATTGAGGAAAGGTAGAGAGAGTAGACAGAGACTCTAGGGTTTTAGCTTAGGTATCTGGATTAGAGTGAAGACATAAGCATCTCAGATAAAGATAGGGATGAGCAGATCTAAGGTGTCTAGACATGGAGGAGAAGGCTAGCAGGTGACTGGATTCCTGCATTTGGAATTACTGGGAAGGATCCAGTTGGAGACATGCATTTTTAAAAAGATTTATTTATTGATGCATACCTACAAGAGCTGGGGTGCAGGCCAGAGTTGCAGGAGGTGAGAGGATTCACTAGAGACAGAGCAGGGAGCAGAACAGGCAGATCTGCTGAAATACACTGCTGAGGGGAGCAGCAGGTGAGGCAGGAGAGGTCTGCTGTGCCATGTGGGTCCCCTCCCTGGCCGGGGATCGAACTTGTGCAGCAGTGGCTGGAGATGCTTCATAGTGCGGTACTTAACCCCTTGCGCTACCAGGAAGGCCCCAGACTCACTTTTTTAGTGAGAAAAGAACAGCAAATATAGGTCTTCAGGGGCCTCTCAGACTGACTTTTTTAGTGAATATAGGTCTTCAGGGGCTTCCCTGGTGGCGCAAGGGGTTAAGTACCGCATTAGGAAGCATCTCCAGCCACTGCTGCACAAGTTTGATCCCTGGTCAGGGAGGTGACCCACATGGCGCAGCAGACCTCTCCTGCCTCCCTTGTTGTTCTCCTCAGCAGTGTGTTTCGGGCTATCTGCCTGTTCTGCTCCCCACTCTGTTTCCGGTGAATCCTCTCACCTCCATGCCTCTGGCCTGTACCCCAGCTCTTGTAGGTATGCATCAATCAATCAATCAATCAATCAATAAATCTTTTTTTTTTTTAAAGTGAGTCTGAATGGAATGACCAGAGAAAGGAAGGAGGACCAGAGAACTCTAGTGTTAGAGATCAGAAGAGAAAGATAAGGTGGGGGTGAGGGGAATTCTGGAATGTGGACAGAGTCCCAGAAACAGAGGGCAGAGTGACTCAGAAAGAAGGCACACTGATCTCACTGCATGTTGCTGAATGCCAGACAGATAAGAGTGGAGAAGTGACCACCAACTGTGGATACATGGAGGTCATCAGTGACCTTTGCACAGGCTGTCTCTATGGCATGCTGGGGCAGAAATTCCACTAGAGAGGGACGCCAGCAGGTAGAAGCAGTGACTGTGGTCGAATTTTAGGAATTTGTTGGACAGGAGATAGGGGAGAGTCAAGAATGAGAGACAAGGGGCCTCCCTGGTGGCACAGTGGGTTAAGCGACGCACTATGAAGAATGAGAGACAATTTTTTTCAGGGGGGGAGGGGGAAGGTGTATAAAAAACACCCCAATTGGGTTTGCAGACTGATGGGAATGACCTAGAAAAGAGGGAGAGAGGGGGAAGTGTGCAATCTTGTGAAGAGGAATAGAGGTTGAGGCTAGGGGAAGTGTAAAAAGTTGTCGGGGGAAAATCTGACAGTGTTTGTGTGAGGGAAATGCTGTGGGCATGGAGTGTTCTCAGTGAAACTGGTCTGCACAGGTGTATGATTCCTGTGAGACACATTTGTGGAAATCTTTGATACAGGTTCTCTGCAGGGCTGTCAAGCTGTCTTGTTGGCTTGACCATGCCCAGCCCAATCTGGCCTAGTCCTAGTCTTTTTCTTGGCTGATGGTTTGGTGGCTGTTTGGGTTTGGAGGATGATGGGTATGGGACCTCGGAGAACCCACTCTACCTATCGTCACCTCCCGCCAGGTCCGTGGTGTTCTCAAGACCTATATGCCTTGAGCCTGGCCTCTCCTACAAGCTGCATCTGAAGCTGGTGCGAACAGGAGGAAGTACCCAGTCTGAGGCTCCCTACTCTGGACCCAGCCTACTCATTGACTCGGTGAACAGTCCTCTCCCCATACGAACCAAAAAGGCAGGGCCTGTGTGACAGACCTGTAGAAGTAGCTGGATAGGTGGGGTCTGTGAGACGAGACAGGCCTGTGGTGATGCTAAGCTGAGCGCTCTGGCAGTGCCAGTTGTGGTTCCAGGTCTGAACTTTACTCTTCCCTGCTGACCCCTTCAGCTGGTGCTGCTGCCCCAAGTCCTGGTGCTGGAGATGTTCAGTGGGAGAGATGCTGCTGCTCAGGAGCGCCGTGCCACCTTCGAACGCTACCGCTGCCGTGAGGAGGGTCTGGCGCCTGGCAAGAGCCCGCCCTCTGAGGCCTGCGCGCCTCTCCTCATCAGTCTTTCTGCCCTTCTCCATAATGGCGCCCTACGTGAGTGTCTGTGGTACGGGCTGGTGGGGCAGAGGAATGGCAGTCTAGCCTGATTTGACCCTCCTTCCACCCCCTACAGCTTGTCAGTGTGACCCGCAGGGCTCAGTGAGTTCTGAGTGTAGCCCCCATGGCGGCCAGTGCCTGTGCAAACCTGCAGTGGTTGGGCGTCGCTGTGACCGCTGTGCCGCTGGCTACTATGGCTTTGGTCCCGCAGGCTGCCAAGGTACTTGCTTGCCCCCTTCCCTCCTATTCTTTTCCGCCCTTCCACCGTTGCTTTCCCTCCTGCCTCTGCTTCTTTCTTTCTCTAATGCTGAGCTCTCAGCCCTTGGCCCCTGAAGTTCTCTTCCATTCTATGATCTTCCCACCCTGACCCCTCCCCACCCCCATTTTCTCTCAATACCTCCTCCCATACCTGTCTCCCACTCAGTTCAGCCTCTGCCTTGCGCCCCCAGCCTGCCAGTGCAGTCCTGAGGGGGCACTCAGTGGCCTGTGTGAAGGCACTAGTGGGCAATGCTCCTGCCGAACTGGCGCCTTTGGACTTCGCTGTGACCGCTGCCAGCGTGGCCAGTGGGGATTCCCTAGCTGCCGGCCGTGTGTCTGTAACGGGCATGCAGATGAATGTGACACCCACACGGGTGCTTGCTTGGGCTGCCGTGACCACACAGGGGGCGAGCACTGTGAAAGGTGAGCCTCGGAGCCTGGAGCAGCTATCAGTGGGTTGGTGGGCAGGCAGGCTGCTGAAGGATGACACATCTCTTCCTGTCCCTCCTGGCAGGTGCATTGCTGGTTTCCATGGGGACCCGAGGCTGCCATATGGGGGCCAGTGCCGGCCCTGTCCCTGCCCAGAGGGCCCTGGGAGCCAGCGGCACTTCGCTACTTCCTGCCACCGGGACGGGTACTCCCAGCAGATGGTGTGTCACTGCAGGGCAGGCTACACAGGTGAGGGGGTAAGGTGCAGGCACGGGACCAGGGTGGGGCAGCTGGGCTGAGGACTCATGCCTATCCTCTGATATGGGCAGGGCTGCGGTGTGAGACCTGTGCCCCCGGGCACTTTGGGGATCCATCAAGGCCAGGCGGCCAGTGCCAACCCTGTGAGTGCAGTGGGAACATTGACCCCATGGACCCTGGTGCCTGTGACCCCCACACGGGGCAATGCCTGCGTTGCTTACACCACACGGAGGGGCCTCACTGTGCCCACTGCAAACCTGGCTTCCACGGGCAGGCTGCCCGACAGAGCTGTTACCGTGAGTATGGGGATGGGAGGGTCTGCTTGGGGCGGGGCTCTGCTGCCCTGGCTCCCCTTGATTACTGTGCTTATCTTGGCTGGCACAGGATGTACCTGCAACCAGTTGGGCACAGATCCTCAGCAGTGCCCATCCACTGACCAGTGCCACTGTGACCCAAGCAGTGGGCAGTGCCCATGCCTTCCCAACGTCCAGGGCCCTAGCTGTGATCGCTGTGTCCCAAACTTCTGGAACCTTACCAGTGGCCATGGCTGCCAGCCTTGTGCCTGCCACCCAAGCCGAGCCACAGGCCCCACCTGCAATGAGGTATGGGACCGTCCTGTGGACCCCCGGGTGGCTAGGGCCAGCTGTCTGCCTCATGTCTTGAATGCTCAGTTTCCGATTATCTGACTTCCATCTTGCTTCCCCTCTAGTTCACAGGGCAGTGCCACTGCCGTGCTGGCTTTGGTGGGCGAACCTGTGCTGAGTGCCAGGAGCTGCACTGGGGAGACCCTGGGTTACAGTGCCGTGGTAAGGCAGTCAGCAAGTCCAGGGCAGGGGAGTGATGATTGTTCCCATGCACATCCTAACTCCGTGGTCTGCCTTTTTCTGTAGCCTGTGATTGCGACCCTCGTGGAATAGACACACCTCAGTGTCACCGTGCCACAGGCCACTGCAGCTGCCGCCCAGGCGTGTCTGGTGTGCGCTGTGACCAGTGTGCCCGGGGCTTCTCGGGCGTCTTTCCTGCTTGCTACCCCTGCCATGCATGCTTTGGGGACTGGGACCGCGTGGTACAGGACTTGGCTGCCCGTACGCGGCGCCTGGAGCAGCAGGTGCAGGAGTTGCAGCAGACGGGTGTGATGGGTGCCTTTGAGAGCAGTTTCTGGCAAATTCAGGAGAAGCTGGGCATTGTGCAGGGGATTGTGGGTGCCCGCAACGCCTCAGATGCCTCCACTGCACAGCTTGTGAAGGCCACAGAGGATCTGCGGTACGTGTGGGTGGACCTGAGGCTACAGGGTGGGATGGCGCAGGGACGCAGTGAGTGGGGGAAAGGATCTCTAAACATAACTCCCTCTTCCTACCAACACAGGCGTGAAATTGGGCAGGCCACTGAGCACTTGACCCAGCTGGAGACAAAACTGACAGATGTGCAGGATGAGAACTTCAATGCCAACCATGCACTGAGCAGTCTGGAACGAGACGGGCTTGCACTTAATCTTACGTTGCGGCAGCTTGATCAGCATCTGGACCTGCTCAAGCATTCAAACTTTCTGGGTGAGTTGTTGGCCAGCTAGGCAGGCGGACCAGGATTGGCTGAACTTCAGCTGACTGCCTGCCTCTGGCCATCTTAGGTGCCTATGACAGCATCCGCCAAGCCCATAGCCTATCTGCAGAAGCAGAACGTCGTGCTAACACATCAGTCCTGACAGTGCCCAGTCCAGTGAGCCACTCAGCAGACACCCGGCGCCGGACAGAGATGCTGATGGAAACCCAGAGGGACTACTTCAACAGAAAACACCTGGCCAACCAACGGGCACTAGGCGAGCTCTCTGCACGTACCCATGCCCTGAGTCTGACAGGCATAAATGAACTGGTAAGGCACGAGCATAGGGTGGGACATGAGGGTATGGCTGTCCTTTCACAAAGCCCTGACTTGTTCTCTACCTGGCAGGTTTGTGGGTCCCCAGGGGATCTACCCTGTGCTACAAGCCCTTGTGGAGGTGCTGGCTGTCGGGATGAGGATGGGCAGTCTCGCTGTGGGGGCCTCAGCTGCAGTGGGGCTGTGGCCGTGGCGGACCTGGCTCTGGGTCGGGCCCGGCACACACAGGCAGAGCTGCAGCGGGCACTGGAAGAAGGTGGTGGCATCCTTAGTCAGGTGGCTGAAACCCGTCGGCAAGCAAGCGAGGCGCAGCAGCGGGCCCAGGCAGCTCTGGACAAGGCTAATGCTTCCAGAGGACAGGTGGAGCAAGCCAACCAGGAACTGCGGGAACTTATCCAGAGTGTGAAGGACTTCCTCAGCCGTGAGCCTCCGTGTGGTCCAGGCCATGTGGTTGTTTTCCTGTGTCTGTGTCTCTGTCCCTGCATTCATATTTGGGCCAGGGCCTGTGTTTATCACTTCATGCCTGAGTCCTTGCCATAAGTGCTCTCCAAGTCCATCATCCTGTATCTGTGCCCCATGTGAGTCCCTGTCCTTGTGTGGCTACATCCTTATGCCTGTCGGCAAACCCATATCTCATGTGTGGCCCCCGAGTCTGTAACCCAAGAGTGTGTCCCCATCCCATGCCCATGCTGGAGAATCTATGTCTTAAACTCTTGCCTGTGTCCCCATAGAGGAGGGGGCTGATCCAGATAGCATTGAGATGGTAGCCACACGGGTGCTACAGCTCTCCATCCCAGCATCACCTGAGCAGATCCAGCACCTGGCGGGCGAGATTGCAGAACGTGTCCGGAGCCTGGCAGATGTGGATATGATCCTGGCGCGTACTGTCGGGGATGTGCGGCGGGCTGAGCAATTGCTACAGGATGCACAGCGGGCAAGGTCTGGCCCCAACCCTGGCCCCCATCCTTGATACTTGGTCCTGATATTTGCAGGCCCTGATTCCCTTTCTTCCCCAGGAGCCGGGCTGACAGTGAGAAACAGAAGGCAGAAACAGTACAGACAGCACTGGAGGAAGCCCAGCGGGCACAGGGCATTGCGCAGGGTGCCATCCGGGGGGCAGTGGCTGACACACAGGACACAGAACAGACCTTGAACCAGGTGTGGTATCTCTGGGACATCAGTGGGGGCAAGTTTATAGGCTTGTCTTATAGACCTATTTAACCCTGGGCTCACCTATGGCAGGTACAGGAGAGGATAGCAGGTGCAGAGCAGGCACTGAGCTCTGCTGGTGAGCGAACTCAGCAGTTGGATGGTCTCCTGGAAGCTTTGAAATTGAAACGAGCAGGAAATAGCCTGGCTGCCTCTAGTGCTGAAGAAACAGCCAGCAATGCCCAGGGTCGTGCCAGGGAGGCTGAGCAGGTGGGTTGAGGCGTAACCAGCTGGAAGGGGTGTGATGGGGTAAGAAGCTGGTCCTCCATTGGATCACCACACTGACATTCCTTTCTACATCCCCAGCTGCTGAAGGGCCCTCTAGGTGACCAGTACCAGACAGTGAAGGCCCTGGCTGAGCGCAAAGCCCAGGGTGTGCTGGCTGCCCAGGAACGGGCAAAGCAACTTCGGGATGAGGCTCAGAGCCTGTTGCAGGCTGCTCAGGACAAGCTACAGCGGCTGCAAGGTGAGCGATGGGGTGGTTGGGTACCAGAGATATGGGGCTGTGGCAGCAGTACCCTTCTTTACCTGAGCCCTGTCATTCCCAGAGCTGGAAGGCACCTATGAGGAGAATGAACGCGCGCTGGAGGGCAAAGCAGCCCAGCTGGATGGGCTGGAGGCCAAGATGCGCAGCGTGCTTCAAGCCATCAACTTGCAGGTCCAGATCTACAACACCTGCCAGTGACCGCTGTCTGAGGCCTACCCACTTCCCAGCCCAGCCCTGTCCGGCTCCGCACTCGTTATTGCCTGTGCAAGGAAAAGTCCCCAGCTTGGCAAGGCCCCCAATAAACAGATGCGAATCCCTATTGTGTGGTCTGGATTCTGATTTGGGAAGGGCGGGGTCTCTGGGCAGAACCTCAGCCTGCCTCGGCCAGGGGAAGGCCAAATCACCGGAGCTCCGCCTCCTCCGGTCAGGCCCGCCCCGGATCTGACCGTCGCTGCGTGCCCGCTCCCGCCGGAAGTGCGTCACCAGCTCGGCGCTCGGCCGCCCGCGGCCGTAACTAGATCGAAACAAAACAAGCAGCTGCGGCTGTGGCAGCGGCGGCGGCGCCGGGACGGGGGAGGGGCGCGCCGGAACCGGAACCGACTTGACGCCGGAACCGGAACCGAGAGCGGGTTGCCAGGGCCCGAAGAGGGCTGGCGGCAGCGGCGGCCTCTCTCGGTGAGTAGTACTGGCGCCTACTCGCCTGCCTGGCCGCAACGGGGAGGCCGCGACGCGGGCCCCGGGCGGCCTGGTCAAGGTCACAGACTGTGGCAGCCTCGACTCTTTGAGCCTCGCGTCGTGCCTGGTGCACCGATGCAGGCAGGGCCGTTATGCTACGCCGGTAGCCGATCCCCTGCCTCCGACAGGACTGGCGGCCAGCGAGGACTGCTTCCTAGAGGAGGTGCTGGCGAGCACAGGGTTTGGAGGCTGGACCTGGGTCTCCGCCTTGACCGGGCACTGTTTAGTGGTCAGTAACCCCGCGCGGCCTTATCAGGCTGCTTTGGGTCTCTAGGCAGCCCCGTTCTCGCCTCGATGTCCCAGGAGGATGGGGGGAGGCACGACATTCTGCCGGAGCTTGGATACAAGGTGGAGGATGGAGGGTGTCCCCTTCTCGGTTCAGGACCTGTCGTCGTTAAAGACCCAGCCCACCAATCCCACATCTGACCCATAGAAAGATAGCTGCCCGCTACCCAACCTGGGGAACACAAAATATTAACTATCTGCCCTGCAGCTCTGCTGTAAGGCTGGCCTTGGGCTGCCAGGGGTCCTGGTCCCCTGGTTCATCCCTTTCCTTATCTCAGTTTTGAGAACTTTATTTTGGGTGGAGAAACGACCCAGAATCCTGTGGGAAACTGGATCGAAGGTCTCTGGCTCAGCGCTGATGTGAGTGGACCTGGGAAGAAAGAGGAGTATGATGCTTCCTTCTTAAACTAGATATGAGCCCTGCTGTGGCTCTGGGGCAGGGTTGCTACTGAAGGTGTAATGTGACATCTAGATATCCTTTCAGTGAGCTTTTGCAGGCCCCTCTCTAGGCCAGCAGCTGGAGAGAGGAATCTTTCTTAGGATGTAGGAAGAAAAAATAAAAAAATCAGGCGGTGCACAGGAGCAGGTTCAGAGCAGGGTGGGAGCTGGCAGGCAGCCGGTGTCTTAAGGTGGGGTGCCTTAACCTTGCCGGGGCAGTAGTAGCACCTGAGTTGGGCATGTTTTCAGCCATAGAGCCTGGTCCTCCTGCTGCTTGATTGTCTCCTTTCCTACCTCCCTCCTCCACCTCCTACTTCTGGGGTGGTGACTAAGCAGCCAGTGAGAGTGAAGGAAAAGTGAGCACCCTGCTCAGAGTGCCAGCCCTGTGGGTTGGAGCCATGGCTTCTCTCCAGTTGGTGGAGGAACCCAGTCCCGGGCCATAGCTGCCTTGATCTGGGACTGTAATGCGTCTCCCATCTTTGTGGGTCTGTATGGCAGACATCTGGAAGCCTTGGCCAGAGTGCTTGCTGCTATTTGCATTATTTATTCCCCCTTCAGAATAGTCTGAAATGTACCAGGGCTGCATTACAGGGTGGAGAGAGAGTTCCTTGTGGGGTTAGGAGTATCCTGGGTTGTCAAGCTGTGACTGTAACCAAGGAGCAAATTGTTGCAAATTGTTGGTAGTGATCACTGGTCCCTTCTCCTTAGGCTGTTGGTTCCTTGCTGGAGAATTTGGCTACAAAGAGTTGCCAAGATAGCTGGGCCAGGAAGAAAGCGCCGTAGCCCTGACCCAGACGCCGTTGCCGACCCCAGGGCACTCTGGCTGTCGACCAAGCGGCTCAAGATGTCTGGCGGGGCCAGTGCCACAGGCCCAAGGAGAGGGCCCCCAGGACTGGAGGAGGCCAGCAGTAAGAAGAAGCAAAAGGATCGAGCAAACCAGGAAAGCAAGGACGGAGATGCTAGAAAAGGTGGTGGTGACATTCCCAGAGTGGTTGTGGTCTTCTCCTCCCTTCCTGTTGAATATGCAGATTGGGGGTTCAGGAGTGATTTTTTTTTAAAGATTTATTTATTTATGCATATAAGCATTGGGGGGCAGGCCAGAGGTGTGTGTGTGGGGGAGAGGATTCCCCAGAAACAGGCAGGTCCACTGAAATACACTGCTGAGTGGAGCAGCGGGCGAGGCAGGAGAGGTCTGCAGTGCCATGTGGGTCCCCTCCCTGGCTAGCGACAGTGATTGAACTCATGCTGCAGTGACTGCGGTTTGCTTCATAGTGCGTTGCTTAACTCACTGTGCCACCAGGGAGGCCCATAAGAAGTGACTTTTTTGCTGGTCTCTCTGTTTTTGGTGCTGAGAGAAGAATATAGAGCAGGCTGGGTAGAGCGTCAGCTTTGAGGTCTGGGTACATTGCTGAAATCCTTAAGCTAGTTATCGGCCTCCTCATCATTATTTGCTTTGTTGTTTCCCTCTTTGTTATCAGGACCAGCATCCACTCCTCGGGAGGAGCAGAACAAAGAGGGTGAGTGATAAATCATTTGGGTGCTAGAGCGCTAGGGGAGAAGAGCATGCCTGGGAGTATGGCATCCATATGAGTAGCCCCATTAGGGCTGGGTCTCTGGTATCTGCTTCTTCCCACTAGGAGTTCATTGAGATCCTCATTATCTCTCTGACACTCCCCCTACAGAGTTGTTGCTTGATTGGAGTCAGAATGCAGATGAGGTGATTGTCAAATTGCGTGTGGGAGCAGGCCCCTTGCGGCTGGAGGAGGTGGATGCAGCCTTCACAGACACAGACTGTGTAGTGCGGCTTCCAGGTGTGTTCGTCCACCCAAAGCCTAAGCAATCTGTTTGAGTCTTCTGATAACCTTACCCCTGCTCACTGCCTCACTCTGCTTCCAGATGGTCGGCAGTGGGGTGGTGTTTTTTATGCTGAGATAGAAAGTTCTTGCACCAAAGTGCAGGCCCGCAAAGGCAGCCTCCTGCAGCTGGCACTGCCTAAGAAAGTACCTCTGCTCACGTGGCCCTCTCTCTTGGTAAGTTCCAAAGCAGGGTAGGGAAGGGGACACCCAGTGTAGTTGACAGGACCTGACTTCTGTATCTTTGGCAGAAGAAACCTTTAGGGTCTCAGGAGTTGGTGCCAGGGCTGTGCCAAGAGAATGGGCAGGAGCTGTCCTCTGTTGGCCTGGAGCCAGGCCCTGAACCCCGCCGAACTAAGCAGGAGGCCCGGAACCAAAAGCGGGCCCAGGGCCGTGGTGAGGTAGGCGTAGGGGCTGGCCCTGGGGCCCACGTAGGGCCCAGCGCCAAGAGGGCTGTGCATCTCTGCAGAGGGCCAGAAGGGGAAGGGTCCAGAGATGGCCCTGGACCCCGGGGTGATGCCCCTCCTTTCCTGGCTGAGTCAACCACTCAGGTGAGAGTGGGGTTCCTGTTTGGAAGTTGAGGGTGTGGGGAGGGTATGGTCAGAAGTGGGGGCGGGGAGCGTTTGCTAGACCTAGGAGTGATTTTGCCCATAATCTTGCCTCGAATAGGCTGAGACTGAGGAACAGCTCCGGGTACCACCGCTAAACCCCCAAACTTGCCTCCTGGGCTCAAAGGAGAATCTAGCAGTTCTGGTAGGAGAGAAGGCAGTGTCCCCCAGAAATGACCTAGTCTCTCCAACCGTGGCTCGGAGCAGAGACTCTGAGAAAGGTTCCCGTTCCAAAGAAGAGATGGCAGTAACAGCGGATGCTGCAGCCTTGGTGGATGGTAAAGGTGGGGGATGGGGATGGGTAGGCAGAGCCCTAGCTTGGGTTGCAAAGTTGGTGGGTGGGTGGGGATTAGAAGAGCAACAGGCTGGAACCAGTCCTGGGTGGCACGAAGCTGTGGTCTCAACGTAGAGCCCGAGTCCATGGTGAACCTGGCATTTGTCAAGAATGACTCGTATGAGAAGGGGCCGGACTCAGTGGTGGTGCACGTGTACGTGAAGGAAATCTGCAGGGAGGCCTCTCGAGTTCTCTTCCGTGAGCAGGACTTCACGCTAATCTTCCAGACCAGGTGGGTGTGTGGGCAGGAGATGGGGCAGACAGTGTGCTTTATGCAGAACAGCATGTCTCATGCTCTTTCTCCTGCCCCTCTTCCTGTCCTGCCTCTGCTCTGCCTCGTCAGGGATGGAAACTTCCTGAGACTGCACCCAGGCTGTGGGCCCCACACCATCTTCCGCTGGCAGGTGAAGCTCAGGTGGGTGGTGCCCAGCCTTACTACTCTGCCTGTGTTGCCCTGTGCACCATCTCTTTGGCCCATCTAGCCTGATACCCACTCTGCCTAAATTCCTGAGATCAGACTTTTCTTGCAGGAACCTGATTGAACCAGAGCAGTGCACCTTCTGCTTCACAGCCTCTCGCATCGACATCTGCCTCCGTAAGCGACAGAGTCAGCGCTGGGGGGGCCTGGAGGCCCCAGCTGCACAAGGTCTGCACACGAGCTCCCTTCATTGCCTAACCTGTGTGACCAGGACCCCCACCCTCATCCCTGCTACATGCTGCTAACCACCAGCCCCATCATTCCCCCTTTTTAAGGTGCAGTGGGTGGTGCAAAGGTTGCCGTGCCGACGGGCCCAACCCCTCTGGATTCAACACCACCAGGGGGTGCTCCCCACCCCCTGGCAGGCCAGGAAGAAGCCCGTGCGGTGGAGAAAGAGAAACCCAAGGCTTGTTCTGAGGACACAGGACTGGATGGTGTGGTGGCCCGCAACCCCATGGAGCATGTAGCCCCAAAACCAGAGCCACACCTGGCCTCGGTAAGAATCTGGGTTGGGAGGGCCAAGGTTGGAGGCAGAAGAGCCTCCGGGCTGCCTCTCATGCCCCTCCTTGCTCCCACAGCCAAAGCCCACATGCATGGTGCCTCCAATGCCCCACAGCCCTGTGAGTGGGGACAGCGTGGAGGAAGAGGAGGAGGAAGAGAAGAAGGTGTGTCTTCCTGGCTTCACCGGCCTCGTCAATCTAGGCAACACCTGCTTCATGAACAGTGTAATTCAGTCTCTGTCCAACACTCGGGAGCTCCGGGACTTCTTCCATGGTGAGAACAGGCCTTAGCGCGCAGGCTGTGGGTAGAAGAAACGACTTTCCTCACTAATGCCTCTACTTTGCTGTTGTCCCTAGACCGCTCCTTCGAGGCTGAGATCAACTACAACAACCCGTTGGGCACTGGCGGGCGTCTGGCCATTGGCTTTGCTGTGTTGCTCCGGGCGCTGTGGAAGGGAACCCACCATGCCTTCCAGCCTTCCAAGTTAAAGGTGATCTGTGGTGGAGCCCATCCTTGGCTGGAGAGGGCGGGGAGGGCCAACCAGCTGGGTGCGCAGTGGGTGTTGGGGTAAAAGCTCACACGTCGACCCCTGTTTCCAGACCATTGTGGCGAGCAAGGCCAGCCAGTTCACAGGCTATGCACAGCACGATGCTCAGGAGTTCATGGCTTTCCTGCTGGATGGGCTACACGAGGACCTGAATCGTATCCAGAACAAGCCGTACACGGAGACTGTGGACTCAGATGGGCGTCCTGATGAGGTCAGGGTTGGGGTGGAGCTGGGCACGTCTCACACGTATCCTGGTCCCCAGGTCTTCTTGGTCCTCACCATCTCGCCCCTCAGGTGGTGGCTGAGGAAGCGTGGCAGCGGCACAAGATGCGGAATGACTCTTTCATCGTGGACCTGTTTCAGGGCCAGTACAAGTCAAAACTGGTGTGCCCTGTGTGTGCCAAGGTATGATGTGCTCCCCGGAAAAGAGACGCTGCAGCTTGACTAGAAGCCTGTTGAGACTGGGGTCAGGTGCTGCATCTTTAGGTGCTGCAGGCCAGGGAAGCTGATGGGGGCACCTTAGGCTCCTATGTGCATCCTAGAGGTCGGGCTGGGTAGGCTTCCTGGCTGAGGCCAAAGTGATAGTTGGGCTCAAAGGTAGCTCTAAGGTGGGGCTTGGGATGTGGATAATATTGGCGGCGTGTGGGGTATAAGTGAGGGACAAACTGATGACGTGGCTAGGTTGAGCTGGGCAACAAGTGTCAGAAAGAGGGATTGTTCTCTGCTGCTGGCACTCTTGATCCATCCAGTGTTCTCAAGCCTGGGGGTGTCTGGTTGACTCTGATGCCCTGAGGGCCATCTGAGGGCCCGACTGGGGGTCCTGGGGAAAGGCATCCTGCCCCTGCTCCCTGTGGGTCACCCAGTGCCACCTCTGCACCTGCAGGTCTCCATCACTTTTGACCCGTTCCTTTACTTGCCGGTGCCCTTGCCACAGAAGCAAAAGGTTCTCCCTGTCTTCTATTTTGCCCGGGAGCCCCACAGCAAGCCCATTAAGGTGAGGAGTAAATCCCTGTTTCTGGGGTACCCCTGAAGCCTTGGTCCATCTTCCCCATGGACTCTACCCTTGTCATCACAGTTCCTGGTGAGCATCAGCAAGGAGAACTCTAGTGCCAGCGAAGTGTTGGACTCTCTCTCTCAGAGTGTCCACGTGAAACCTGAGAACCTACGTCTGGCTGAGGTATGTCTGTCCTTCCCCCAGGTGCTTATGGATGCCAGCACTTGAGTGTACTCGTTGCACGTGGACATGTGCAGTTACTGGCTTCCGCACGTGCACGTGACTACGCGTGTGGCGGCACAAAAGCAGGTGGTGTGCTGTTGGCTGAGACGTGATGGAACACTGGGATTTGGGCTGTGCAACAGATGCCTCAGTCCCTAGCTGTTGTCAGCATTTACTGCCCCCTTTGATGACGGCCCCAATTGCTTTTCCCTCTTACCAAGGAACTTGAGAAGCAGCAGTATATTTCCACTAGGTATGGCTCCCCCCATCCTGCTGCTCCCTCATGTTATCCTAGATCTGTGGGCAGTTCTTTCCCACAGGTTCCCTGCTTTTAGCCTGGTGGTACCGTTTTTTCTTGGGGGGTTTGGGGGGGTAGCCTCAGCCATGGCTCCTCCCCAATAATTGTGTTACAGTTTCATCAGGGCCTCATTAGTTGGCAGCAGTGTAGAGGACTGGTGTGGTTGATACCTGCCCCCGTCCGTCCTGGCCTTTCAGTCTCTTGCACCAGGCTCTTTGTTCTGAGGCAGGTGCCAGCAGAAGTGTATGTTTCTCTTGGGTGACAGTCCCTACCCTTGCCCGCATAGACCCAGGATTGGGACCTATTTGTGCTCTGGGGCAGGACCAGGGAAAGGGCTTCACGTGAGGTCGGTGTGTTCCCTGTCCCCAGGTGATTAAGAATCGCTTCCACCGCGTGTTCCTGCCCTCCCACTCACTGGACACTGTGTCCCCATCCGACATGCTTCTCTGTTTTGAGCTGCTATCCCCAGAGTTAGCTAAGGAGCGAGTGGTGGTACTAGAGGTACAGCAGGTGAGTGGGTGGCCAACCTGATAACATCGGGTCAAGGTGGGGTGGCAGAGGGGGCATTCCCACCCGATCTGGCCTCGCTGAGCCAGATGATCCACCCTAGCGCCCCCAGGTACCCAGTGTCCCCATCTCCAAGTGCGCGGCCTGCCAGCGGAAGCAGCAGTCAGAGGATGAGAAGTTGAAACGCTGTACCCGGTGCTACCGTGTGGGCTACTGCAATCAGTGAGGACTCCCATGGTCTCCCACGTCTCTCCTCTCCACTTGCCATCCTACCTCTCCACTGGCGGGGCTCATAAAGATACTTTTAAAAAAAGATTTATTTGTATTTATGCATATAAGAACTAGGGTATAGACCAAAGGTGTGTGGGGGTGGTGTGCGTGTGTGAAAGGATTCACCAGAGACAGAGTGGGGAGCAGAACAAGAGGATCTACTGAAATACACTGCTGAGGGGAGCAGTGGGTGAGACAGGAGAGGTCTGCTGTGCCATGTGGGAATAACTCCGTGGTTAGGGATCAAACTCAGGCCACAGTGGCTGGCGATAGCTTGATAGTGTTGAGCCTTTAACTCCTATGCCACCAGGGAGGCCCAAGACACTTAAGTTTTAATTTCTCCACTTGTCATCCTATGCCGTCAGGCCCTGGGAGAGGATTGGCAGGTCTAGTTCCTAGTTTCCAGAACCTGAGGCTAGCCCCTAGTGTAGAGTCATAGGAGGTGGAGCTTACCTCCCTTTTCCCACCAGGCTCTGCCAGAAAACCCATTGGCCTGATCACAAGGGCCTCTGCCGACCTGAGAATATTGGCTACCCCTTCCTGGTCAGTGTACCTGCTTCACGCCTCACTTATGCCCGACTTGCTCAGCTGCTAGAGGGCTATGCCCGGTGAGTGCCCAGTGGTTGGGTTAGGGTGGGGTAGCTGTGGGACAGGGGTGCTAGAGGGTGATCCAGGTTCTTACTTGCCTTGCTGCCTGTTGCCAGGTACTCTGTGAGCGTATTCCAGCCACCCTTCCAGCCTGGCCGCATGGCACTGGAGTCCCAGGGCCCTGGCTGCTCCACATTGCTCTCCACTAGCTCCCTAGAAGCCGGAGATAGTGAGAGGGACCCTGTTCAACCACCTGAGCTCCAGCTGGTGAACACTGTGGCTGAGGGGGACACAGGAGTCCTCCGGGCATGGGCAGCTCCTGATCGGGGCCCTGTGCCCAGCACCAGTGGAATTTCTTCCGAGATGTTGGCCAGTGGGCCCGCTGAAGTTGGATCTTTGCCTGCTGGTGAGAGGATGCCTCGGCCTGAAGGTGAGAGTCTCGTAAAAGGCTCTGAGTGCTAGGGCAAGGGAGGTTATCAAAAGCTTGTTTTGGCTTCTGTCAGCAGGGGAGCTCTGATTATCGTGTTCTCTCACAGCTGCTGTGCCTGGGTACCAACACCCATGTGAAGCCATGAATGCACACACACCCCAGTTCTTCATTTATAAAATTGATGCATCCAACAGAGAGCAGCGACTCGAGGACAAAGGTGTCTGAGACTGGGTGGGAGTCATGGGGTGGGTTCAACTGACTGCTTGCCACAGCTTCACGACTCCGCTTCCTGCCCATTTCTAGGAGATACTCCACTGGAGCTGGGTGACGAGTGTAGCCTGGCTCTAGTCTGGCGGAACAACGAACGCCTGCAGGAGTTTGTGTTGGTAGCCTCCAAGGAACTGGAATGTGCCGAGGATCCTGGCTCTGCTGGTGAGGCTGCGCGTGCTGGCCACTTCACCCTGGACCAGTGCCTGAACCTCTTCACGAGGCCGGAGGTGCTGGCTCCTGAGGAGGCCTGGTAAGCTCAGGCAGCAGGCAGATAGAGGGACAGGATGGAGTGGAGACGCACTGGTCCTGACCCTACCTCCATCCCTTCTCAGGTACTGCCCGCAGTGCAAACAACACCGTGAGGCCTCCAAACAACTGTTGCTGTGGCGCCTGCCAAATGTGCTCATTGTGCAACTGAAGCGCTTCTCTTTTCGTAGTTTTATCTGGCGGGACAAGATCAATGACTTGGTGGAGTTCCCTGTTCGGTGAGCAACAGGCCCTGGTGACTGAAGGCAGACTGTGGTGAAGGGTAGGCCTCCTGGGCACCTGCTAACTGTCTCACCTTTCTCTGACTGGGCCCACAGGAACCTGGACCTGAGTAAATTCTGCATCGGTCAGAAAGAGGAGCAGCTGCCCAGCTACGACCTGTACGCTGTCATTAACCACTACGGAGGCATGATCGGTGGCCACTACACCGCCTGCGCACGCCTGCCCAATGATCGCAGCAGCCAGCGCAGTGACGTGGGTGAGGGCACACACAGCCAGCAGGATAGGTGGTAGGGGTGGTGGTGCAGGTTATGTTCACACTCTTCCCACCTTGCTATAGGCTGGCGCTTGTTTGACGACAGCACGGTGACAACAGTAGACGAGAGCCAGGTCGTGACGCGTTATGCCTATGTACTCTTCTACCGCCGGCGGAACTCTCCTGTGGAGAGGCCCCCCCGGGCGGGTCACTCTGAGCACCACCCAGACCTAGGCCCTGCAGCTGAGGCTGCTGCCAGCCAGGTGAGGCATGTGGGGAGGCTTTATAGGCAAATGGGACCCAACTCACAGATGGGAGGAGGCTGGGCACAACTTCCCTTCCTCTAGTTGAAGACCCTTGAAAGCTTGGATGTGAGTCACAGACATGGTTCCCTTACATTAAAGCTTCAGCCAGAGGGCTCATCATGCTGTCGGGACACTTACAGAGATGTGCACACACCAGTATGTTATCATTGGCATGCACATAGGCACCCACTTGGCACAGGCAAAGCAACTGCTCTGAACTTTACTGGGTACAGTGCCAGAACAGACTGTTCCTGACAGTCTCCAGCTTTCCTGTGCGTGTACCTCACATGCCAGCCCACAGACCTTCACGTGTGACTGTCTGTGTTCTGATGTGAGCTCAGAACCGGGGCTGTCCTGGCTGGCCATGGCCTAGGGTGGCTGTTATTTTTCTCTAAGGTAAGCATCTATCCCTGCTGTCTGTCTTTTTTTTTTTTTTTTTTTTTAAAGATTTATTTATTTATGCATACAAGCACT
>JAGFMF010011397.1:14547370-14567715 GCA_019455555.1 Galemys pyrenaicus
TCACCACAGAGAGCGGGGAGCAGAACAGGCAGATCAACGGAAGTACACTGCTGAGGGGAGCAGCGGGCCCAGCAGGAGAGGTCTGCCACACCATGTGGGACCTCCCTGGCCGGCAGCAGGGATCGAACTCGTGCTGCAGTGGCTGTGGTTTGCTTCATAGTGCGTTGCTTAACCCACTGCGCCACTAGGGAGGCCCCCCCTGCTGTCTGTCTTTTACTGACCTGGGACATTACAGGCCTTGGGGCACACCTGCATCTACTTTCTGGAATGGTTTCTTCCAGCTTCCCTCCCCTCCTCTGTGCTCAGACTCAGGGAATTCCTGCAGAAGGTAGAAGTCAGATTGTGGACATGGGTGGGAGTGAGCCAAGGTATTACTTTGGGGTTGGCAGCTCTGTCCTCCATGAGCCAGTCCCCTCTGGGATTCCTGGGCTAAAAAAAATGACCTGCTAATTGGGAACCTGCATATGTGTTGGGAATCTTTTTGAGGTCAAAGTCCTTTCAAGACTTACCTGATTTTGTGCTCTCAGTCTAGACCACCCTGTGACTGGCCCACTTGGCTCCCACCTCTGCTGTTTGAACTGGGATGTAGGGGGGTTAGTGCCTACTTGGGCGGACTGTCATGGCCAGGGATCTTTGGGATACTGGGTGCCCTCCCTTCTCCCTCCCACCCCCACCCCCAGATAACAATGGCCGTTTCCACACACCATAGGCTTCCCGGATTTGGCAGGAGCTGGAGGCAGAGGAGGAACCAGTACCTGAGGCGCCTGGGCCCTTGGGTCCCTGGGGGCCTCAAGACTGGGTGGGCCCCCCACCACGTGGCCCTACCACACCAGATGAGGGCTGCCTCCGGTACTTTGTTCTGGGCACCGTGGCAGCTTTGGTGGCCCTCGTACTCAACGTGTTCTATCCTCTGGTATCCCAGAGTCGCTGGAGATGAGCTCGCCTGCAGGCAGCTGCTATGAGCTGGCCCACCTGCCTGACCAACAGGCCCATCCTGCCTCTGTGGTGGGGACCAGTTCTGGGCTTGGGCCTCAGTATGTGCATCGAGGGGAGAGGGTGAGGACTGTGGCCCCTGCAGGGGCAGAGCACTTTAATAGGTTTTTCCATCCAGCTGTCTGTCTACTCATCCTGCTGCTCTGACCCTTGCCCTGGGGCTTAGCCCTGCCCAGGCAGCTTACTGTATTTAAAGTGTTAATAAAGCGAGACTGTTCAGGCCCAATCTCGTCTCTCTGTCTCAATGCCGCTGCTGTCTGCGCCTTGGGGCCCTCCCTTGGGTGCCAGGGCTCCAAGCCAGCACCCCCGGGATGCCAGGCGCCATACTGGGCAGCCCCCAACCCCTGTCCTCATATTCTGTTGCAGGGACTAGGCCCTGGCCAGGCCCCCGAGGTGGCCCCCACGAGGACAGCCCCTGAACGCTTCGCCCCCCCTGTGGACCGCCCAGCCCCCACCTACAGCAACATGGAGGAGGTCGATTAGCAGGTCCCTTGCTGGTGGGGGAATTGGGTTCGGGGATCCCCACAGAGGGCCAGCTTTTTGCTGCTGCTTCTCTAACCTAGAGGACACTGGCTTCATAAATGGGGGACATGGGGGTGTGATTTGGGGGTGGGAACTTTGCAGGTTGGAACCGCCTGTCATCTTGACCCCTCAACCAGTGAGCCTTGGCTCCTTCAGCCACTCCCAGTGCTGCGTGATCTGATTCTCAGTTGTACCTTCAATTCTTTCTGACTCGCATTATAAACGTTATAATTTTATTCTAAAAATTGTAACTTTTTTTTTTTTTTGCATTTTGGAGGTGATTGCTGCTGTTTAAATATATTTTAAAAATAAATGATAAATAAGCAGATTTGGTGACTGTGATGCACCAGGTGCTGTGGCCACCTCCCCATTACCATCATCTGGTGTGTGTGTGTGTGTGTGTGTGTGCATGCGCGCGCACGCAAGTGGGTATATGTGGGTGGATATGTGAAAGACCTTGAAAGTGCTCTGGTCTGAGGAGATTGTGGTGTTCCCAGTTCCATTAGTTCTGCTGCCCTTTGATCACACTGGTTTTGGGTTCTACATGGAAGTGGTTGTGGCTGGCACTGTCGTCAATATCACACCCAAGGAGGAACACCCCACTTCTGAGGTGCCAGAAGCTCACAGCATGGGATAAAATGTGCAGGCACTAAAGTAGCCTGGGCTGACAGCTGGTCAGGAAGGTACAGAAGGCACAGTGTTTTTTTCAGGTCTGTCTTTGCTGTCATTTGAGCGCCATCTGGGTCCCTCAGTGAAATAAAGCAGGAAACATTGCCGTGGGAACATGAGACCCTACTCTAAAAGGACATGCCAAGAGGGCCAGGATTAATCTTGCCTGGCTTCCTGTAGGAGGGAAGTGTGGGGTCGTGCCAGGCCATTTCTTAAGAGTCCCTGAGACCCTGGCCCCTGCAGCTGCCTTAGGCTCTTCACTCACTCTTCTGTGTCTACAGACTTACAACATCCTCAGAGGTCCTCTGACATAGAATGCAAGGGCAAGTCTTCTGAGTGGCCTCTGTGCCTCTTTGTGGATAATGCTGTCCCCTCTTCTCTCCAACTTCTGGGGGTAAAGCTGTTTGTCTCCAGTTGGAGGGAGATGAGGAGCAAAGGTACTCCTTGAGATAAGCTGAACAGAGAAAGACAGGCAGGGGGCACAGAACTGTCTTGGCAGCCCTGTAGTCCATCCCTCTCCTCTAGGCCGTGGGCCAGTCTACAAGAAGCTCAGCATGAAGGTCCTGCTAGTATCCCTCAGTCTTGCCTGGAATTAGATAGGGATGATGAGCAGAGGGAGATTCTGCAAAAGTTAGTGCTCTTGACCAATTTTGATTTTTTCCTATAGGGACAGCAACAGAGGGGTCATATGGGATTGTTGGCTGTACAGTGGGGCCTAGAGAACTGGTTGAGACCCTGCAGAAATAGTAGAATGAACAAGCTGGTGCAGGCAGCTATGATGCTAGTGACTGTGCTGTAGGCACCATGAGGAAACCAGTAAAGACCTGACCCCACTGAGTGGGCCGTCACCAGACACAGTGATGGTGCCTATATAAGGAATCCTGTAGCATTAGGTCCAGGGAAGACAGTGGCAGCGGCAGTGCTCTGCTCATCACAGGCATCCTTATGGTGGGCCAGGCAAGTGCAGCTATGGACTAGGTCAGGGCTAGCAGGGGATCAGGCTGGAGCCAAGGGACTGTGGGGAGGTGAGAAGACCCAAGACACAGGACTGACAGAGGCAGTATATGTGGCTCTGAGCAGAATCTGGCTATGTGGTCATTTATGTAGCATCCAGATGTTGAGTCCAGAAGTGTAACTTATCAGTGGGATATGACCACAAAGCAGGACACATTATGGATAGGGACTGCAGGTAGGATCTTTTCCAGTTCCTGGAGGCCCAGAAATAGTATTGATACTATTGCTTCCAAGAGTCTGTGTTCTCAAATTTAGGACTGTCCTCAACATCCTACTGATAGTAACTCTGAATTCCATAAAGAAACTGCTTTGGGGCTTCCCTGGTGGCACAAGAGGTTAAGTACTGCACTGTGTAGCAATCACAGCCACTGCAGCATGGGTTCAATCCCTGGCCAGGGGGGTGACCCACATGGAGCACCAGACCTCTCCAGTCTTGGCCGCTGCTCCCCTTTATGTCTCTGGTGAATCCTCTTACACCCCCACCCCACACACCTCTAGCCTGTGTCCCAGTTCTTGTATGCATAAATAAATTTATAAAAAAAGAAAACAGCTTGTAGGTTCTGTTTTAGCATGATGATTCTCTGTAGGTCCTGGAAGTCCAGTGAAAGACTGTGGAGACCCCCAAGCACATGAGGCCCTATTTCTTTTACCCCAACCAGTCCTAACTTTAATTTTGTAAAAAGCCTGCAGGGGATTTCATGGCACTGGCAAGGCAGGGTTAAGTGTGTCAGGAGATTTTAAATCAAATAATCACAGAACTAATGCGAGGTCCCTCCTGATCCAAACCCCTACAGCTACCGGCCAGGTGTGTCTAGATGGATGCCCCGAGAAAGTGCCAGACTTAGGGGTCGTGCGCGCGCACACACACACCGCCAGCGCTCCCTCAATACTTTGTCACAGGGTTGGAGTCTTAACTAGATTTCCCGGGCTTCTTTTCGCTTAACTGTTTCCATGACAACTCCAAGCTGTGACATCAGTAACGCGATAGGGACTCATTTGATCCAAAACAGAACTGGGCTGGATTCAAGACTTTTGGGACTAAAGGAGAAATGTCCGAGAGCAGAAGGCCACGCCCGCGTCTACCTCCTGCCTCGGTGCTGAAAGCCTTTCCTCCAGGCCAGCGGCAAATCACCCCTAAAGTCCTACCGCTCCTTAACATCTCTAGAAGACACCGAGAACGCGCAAGCGGAAGTGGAGCGCGGGGGGGCGGGGAGCAGCCGGTGTGGCCGCTCGCAGTCCTTTAAATGGCGCCGACGACGCTGCAGAGCCCCGCCCTTTCCTTCCAGCGAAGAACACGATTGGTTCTCCCTGGAGGCTGCGCTTTGCTATTCGTCAGCGGGCCAAAGCCAACGCACAGATTGGCCCCAAAGTTTCCTTTCGGTTTCCGGTGTTCCCGTGATGGCGACTCTGGACACTCTGTCGCTCTTCACTGGCCTCGGCCTGAGCGAGCAAAAGGCCCGCGAGACGCTCAAGAACACGGCCCTGAGCGCGCAGCTGCGCGAGGCCGCCACCCAGGTGCGAACAGCTCTGCCCCTGACTTCGGACCGTGCCCCAGCGCATCGCCGGGCCGGGTCCCAGCCCCGACTGCCCACCGTGTTCCATTCTTACCTTACTCGGCGTGGGGTTTCTCTCCTGACCTCTCTGACTCCAGGCGCATCAGACTCTGGGCTCCACCATAGACAAGGCTACTGGGACCCTGCTATATGGCTTGGCCTCCCGACTCCGGGATCCCCGGCGTCTGTCTTTTCTCGTGAGCTATATAGCCAGTAAGAAGATCCACAGCGAGCTCCAGCTGAGCGGTGAGGACCCCCCACACCACCGCTCGCCCATCCTGCCATCTTCCATCTCCATTTCTTCCCTTCAGCCCAGACTCCTACCTACCCCTTTCTGCCAAGTCCCCCAGTGTCTCTCTAGATGCCTAGGTCTGCGCTCGCCTGGAAGGTATAGAGGTATAGAGAGGTAGAGGTATAGAGAGGGCCATTTCTGGGAAGACGGACAGGAACTGAGGTCTTCGGAAGAGCCTCAGAATGTTTCTTTCCTGTGCCCTCGGGCGTCTCTAGGGTGGTGCAGGCTTAAATCTTAAGGTTTAAGAAGCTAAATTGTAATTGGGTTTCGAGAGATTAGGACCCTGCCTGCTTACTTCTGGGAGCTGAGATGCCACAAACTTACTGGCCCTCCTTTCTCAGCTGCCCTTGAGTATGTGCGAAGTCATCCCCTGGATCCCATCAACACCGTGGACTTTGAACAGGAATGTGGCGTGGGCATCATGGTGACCCCAGAGCAGATTGAGGAGGCTGTGAGTCCTTCCCCAGGCATCTGCTGCTTCCTTAGTACTGACCTTGGAAAGGAGTGGCTATGTTTCTCCACCCAGGAAGACCCAGGGTGAGGGTGTGGGTCCCTAGCACATTTCCTGAACCACATGGTTTTTTCTTCAGGTGGAGGCTGCCATAAACCGTCACAGGCCCCAGCTCCTCGTGGAGCGTTATCATTTTAACATGGGGCTGCTGATGGGTGAGTAGGGTCTGGGGCAGGGAACTATGTTGTTTCCTCTGGTGAGGACTTCTGGGCATGAATGAGAGGGAATTGGGGGCAGGGTGGAGGAGTAGGAACACCTTAAAAATGGCCTGGCTGGGCCCAGGCTTTGGTTCCTGAGTTAGCGAGGATCTTTTCTTGGGAAAGGGGTGGGAAGTGCCCTCCTTTGCCTTTCTGCAGCTCCTTGTGCCCATGTTCCTAGGAGAGGCTCGGGCTGTGCTCAAATGGGCAGATGGCAAAACGATCAAACATGAAGTGGACATGCAGGTGGGTATCTTCTTGAATTGACGCAGGCAAAGACCCTGACATGGACAGGGTCTAGAGTCCACTGAGATGCAGCGTAGGGGAGGATCCATGTTGACAGTGGATAGTAGAGCCTGATAGAGAGGATGGGCCGTGAAAGACTTGAGCCTCTGGGTTGTGTCTAACTGGGAGTGAGTTGTTTTACTTGAACCTGTTTCATCATCTTGTAAATAGGGGTGATGTGGCCTTCATCTCTGGGTGCTGGCATAAAATCACAAGATGGTGATGGATGAGGTAGATTGCTTGTCTTGATGCTGGGTCCACAGCCTCTCTGTAAATGGCAGTTGCATAGATGCTCAGGAGGGAAAGAGGCCAGCAAAACCATGTGAAGAGCAGTGGTGGGTTGGTCTAGGTAGGTTTTTCAAGGTGATGCCGGTACGTAGCCCAGGAAGTCTTCAGGATGGCTGAGTTTCAGCCAGCAGGTCTAAGAAGAGAACACTCCTACCCAAACCTTACTCTTCATCTCTGCTCAGGTCCTCCACCTTCTGGGTCCCAAGACTGAGACTGATCTGGAGAAGAAGTCCAAGGTGGGGCTGAGCCTGGCCTGGGTCTGTGAGGATGTGGGGGGCAGGCACGAGACTTCTGGCTGGGGAAGGAGTATCTGATTCTATTGATTCCAACACCCTGCCTTGAAAAGACCCTGACCCTGAGCTTCTTTCAGGTTGCAAAGACTCGACCAGAAGAAACAGACCGGAGGGCAGCAAAAGATGTGGTAGAGAACGGTGAGAGGCATTCAACCCCCGATTTCTGGGCTTTCTACCTTCCTTATAGCCCAGTCCAGTCAGGCCATTGACTTATTCAGTACCCTGCCTTCCGCTGTATGACTAGAATTCCCAGTGTTTCCTTTGTTCACTTTACCCAGAGACTGGGCTGAGCTTCAGTGCTCTGTATCCCTTATTTCTGAGGTTGGGGGAAGGTCTGTTTGGTTCTGTTCTGGTTGCAGGCTATGGGTATTATAGGCACCTCCCTGAGCTGGATGTGGTAGCTGTATTCAGAGGATAAATTTTCCTTAGTCTCTTCTCCACAGGTGAGTCTGTTGGCCAGACACTATCTCTGATGGAGCAGCTCCGAGGGGAGGCACTTAAGTTTCACAAACCTGGTGAGTAGGCAGGCTGAAATCTTCTTGGGAGGACTGGATCTTAATAGCCATTCTGGCAGCCAGGTCCCTGAGAGAGGGAGCCTAGGGCTGCAGTTTGGCCCTTAAATGTGTTCTGGTGCTGGCAGGTGAGAACTACAAGACTCCAGGCTATGTGACCACTCCACATACCATGGATCTACTAAAGCAGCACCTGGAGATCACTGGGGGACAGGTGTGTGGGAGTAGTGCCATCAGCAGTGGCCTGGGGCTTGGGCTGCCTCCATACTGACTCACCTTACGGATCTCTGTAACCTCCCCGAGAAGGGGCATCTGTTACTTTCAGATAATCTGAACCGAACTCTGACCTAACTTCCCTACTCCCATTCTTTCTATCTCAGGTACGTACCCGGTTTCCCCCGGAACCCAATGGAATCTTGCACATTGGACATGCCAAAGCCATCAATTTCAACTTCGGCTATGCCAAGGTGTGTGTAATTCCAGGGATTTGGCAAGTAGGATGGCTACTTATTGCTGCTAGGACTGGACATGAGAGTGGTGTCCTTGCCTTTCCTGCTGCTCCAAAAATGTACCCAGAGTGGACAGAGGCCATGGTGGGGAATGGTAGATGTGACAGATACCAAGGATACACTGGGCTCATCTGAGGTGAGGCAGTGAGTTCTCAGTGCAGCCTCTTGGACTTAGGAAGAAGCTATGCTGTCTGTGCTAATTGGCCTAACAGAGGCCTTCTTTAGGGTATTTAGAAATAAAGATGAATGAACCTCTTAAAGGCATTTCCAGTTTTGACATGGGAGAGCTTTGAGAATGTCCCAGTTTGGTGAGCTGGACTGTAGGAGCTGATGATGTGGAGCTGACAGACATTGCACCTCTTCTAGGCCAATAATGGGATCTGTTTTCTGCGCTTTGATGATACCAATCCTGAGAAGGAGGAAGCAAAGTTCTTCACTGCAATCAGCGACATGGTGGCCTGGCTAGGTATGGGCTGGGCAAGACCGAGGCAGAGTCCGTTATCAGTGGGCCTCACTTAGGCCGTGGCCTATCATTGGATGTTCCTGGTTGATTGCTAATACTGTGTCTCATTCTGTCTCAGGTTATACACCTTACAAGGTGACATACGCCTCTGACTATTTTGACCAGCTATATGCCTGGGCTGTGGAACTCATCCACAGGTGAGGCCAGAGCCATGATGTGGAGCCAGGTAGGCTGACTGGGAAACAGCCATGGCTGGTGTTCATACCCTTTCCCCACAGGGGCCAGGCTTATGTGTGCCACCAGCGAGGAGAGGAGCTCAAGGGCCACAACCCACTACCTTCACCCTGGAGAGACCGTCCCATAGAGGAGTCGCTATTACTCTTTGAGGTGGGGTTCTGGAGGAACATCTGGGTGAGGGTGGGCCAGGGTGCTAAGGATAAGATGCCCATGTTGAGAGTTAGCCTGAGCCCTTGCTCCCCTCAGGCAATGCGCAAGGGCAAATTTGCGGAGGGTGAGGCCACTCTGAGGATGAAGCTGGTAATGGAAGATGGCAAGATGGATCCTGTGGCCTATCGAGTCAAGTATACACCACACCACCGTACAGGGGATACCTGGTGGGTAAAGCATGGGGTGGGGAGGGCGGACACAGGTAGGGAAGAACAGAGCTGGATGGTGGGGCCTACTACCTATGTCCCACAGGTGTATCTATCCCACCTATGACTACACACACTGCCTCTGTGATTCCATCGAGCACATCACCCACTCACTCTGCACCAAGGAATTCCAGGCCCGGTGAGGGGGCTGGGCCTGTGGGGTGGGTAGGACCAGTGGTATCTCAACAGCCCATCCTGTGATGTCTCGTCAAGATACCTGGTCCTGACTCTACCATCCCTCCCTAGACGCTCTTCCTACTTCTGGCTGTGCAATGCACTGGATGTCTACTGCCCGGTGCAGTGGGAGTATGGCCGCCTCAACCTGCACTATGCTGTTGTCTCCAAGAGGAAGATTCTCCAGCTTGTGGCAACTGGTGCTGTGCGGTAGGTATGGCTATCTAGCTCATCAAAGATTGGTGGTACTAATGGCATGTGCTGCTGAAAGAGTTCTTACCACGTCTTTGCATACAGGGACTGGGACGACCCTCGGCTCTTCACACTCACAGCCCTACGGCGACGCGGCTTCCCACCCGAGGCCATCAACAACTTCTGTGCTCGGGTATATGTAGTCTCTTGGCATGGGTATTGCAGGTATGGGCCGAACATCTAGTCTGTGGTTACGGTTGTGATTGATGCTGACTTTCCTGTTAGGTGGGGGTGACAGTGGCACAGACCACAATGGAGCCACATCTGCTAGAAGCCTGTGTGCGTGACGTGTTAAATGACACAGCTCCACGAGCCATGGCTGTGCTAGAGCCGTTACAAGTCATCATCACCAACTTTCCTGCTGCCAAGGTAGGTCAGCCTTACCGTATATGTGTGGGTCAATGCAACTGGGCCTGGGGAGGAAGAGTAGGGAGTTCCCAGTACCTACCTGGTGTGACTCAGACACCCATCTCTTGCCTTAGTCCTTGGACATCCAGGTGCCCAACTTCCCAGCTGATGAGACCAAGGGCTTCCATCAGATTCCCTTTGGACCCACTGTCTTCATCGAGAGGACTGACTTCAAGGAGGTGAATGGGGGTGGAGGTCCTGTGTGCTGCTGAGACCAGTCCTGAGGCCCTTACATCTCTTCTGTCAGTTCTTCTACTTCCTACATCAGACAAACCAACCTCTGCCAGACATAGGGGTGGGAGAGAAGCCTTGTGTACTTTCTGACCCTTGAACCTTTTGAGTTCACTCCCATTTTCTACCTCTAGGAGCCAGAGCCAGGCTATAAGCGCCTGGCATGGGGCCAGCCTGTGGGCCTAAGACATACAGGTTATGTCATCCAGCTGCAGCATGTTGTCAAGGTGAGAGTCAGCTTCCTCCTTCCCACCAATGTCTGCTAAGCCCAGGATCTGGGTGCAACCTGTAGTCTTGGTAGGGTCCCCAGGTCTGATTGCAGGTCTCTACCTCTCAACTTCCAGGGCCCTAGTGGCTTTGTGGAGAGCCTGGAGGTGACCTGCAGATGTGCTGATGCTGGAGAAAAGCCCAAAGCCTTTATTCACTGGGTGTCACAGCCTCTTAAGTGTGAGATTCGCCTCTATGAGCGACTGTAAGTATACAGAATTGGTGTGGGGACAGGCTGAAGACGGGCATTGCCCGTCTGGAGTCTGACTTTCACCGTGGCTACAGATTTCAGCATAAGAACCCCGAGGATCCTGCGGAGGTGCCTGGTGGATTCTTAACTGACCTGAACCCGGTATGTGCACGGCATGTGGAGTGAGGGCAGTGGGTCCTCCTGGCTGGACGGCCACCTGAGTTTCCTCCTTGCAGGTATCACTACAAGTGGTGCAGGCAGCATTAGTGGACTGTTCGGTAGCCCTGGCAAAGCCGTACGACAAGTTCCAGTTTGAGCGACTTGGCTACTTCTCCGTGGATCCAGACAGTTGTCGGGGACAGGTGCTTGACTTTACCTGCCTGCCCTTTCTACAATAGTGATTGGTGGCTGCCACTCACTGTGCCAAGCATCCTGCCTACATTCCCTTGATTAATCCTCACCACCTGTGGTGGAGTTCCTTTTCTGCTGATAAGGAAGCAAACTCAGTGGTTAAGTCCATGCACAAGATTTTGTACAGACCCTGCCTTCCATACACTGCAAGGTGTAGGTGAGAGGTGCAGGTTATAGAGTTTATATTAATCCTTACAAAATGGAGGCCTAGAGCCAGCCAGTCCCTTACCTAAAGTCACAGAGTTATTTATGAACCTGTTTCCTGACCCTCAGCTCCTCTGGGATGAGTAGAAGTGCGGTGTCAGTGTTAAGACCCACATGGGCCACCTGGCCAGCTACTGACTGGGTGATCATTCTTCCCCTTCTGCCTTCCAGCTTGTCTTCAACCGGACTGTCACACTGAAGGAAGACCCAGGAAAAGTATGAGCTGGAAGCCCCATGGACCTACCTCATCTTTTTGGGGGATAGTGGTACCCAGACTCCATGTTAATAAAGAACAGCTAAATCCCCCTGGAGTCTGCGTCGTGTCTGCCCTCCCAGACCTGTGGGCTTATTGACTTGATTGGTAGTGGTGGGAAGGTACACTGTACACAGAGCAGTACTGACAAGTCAACCACTGGTACACTTCTTGGTGCTCAAGAGCAGGGGCCTGGGCCTGATGTGCTTGATATTTTGCACACCTGGTCTTAGGGAATGGTGGGTCCTGGGATGCTCTTCCACCTGTAGGAACCCTGTACCTGAGGGATCTGTAACTTTGTGTCTGCTTCCAGCCCAGATAGATGAAGTCAGGCCCGGCTCCCAATCCCATCATTCAACAAATACTGAGTGCTATTATGTGCCAGACTCAGTGAGATGAGGAAGACTTGTGCAGTATCTTCTTCTAAGTTGACCATCTAGTTGGGAAGGCTGGGCACTGCAGGAGAGCTCTCTGGGGCCTGAAGGAGCTTCCTGACCCAGCCAGGGTCTCAGAAGATACTCAGCAAGTAGCTCTGGAGAACCCAGAAGGATAAGGGGATGTCTGCCAGGGAGAAGGAACAACCACAGTGTGCCTGCAGCTTTAACACCCTCCACATTTTCCCTGTATACAAACACTAGGTTACCCAAGGCCTGCTTTAAGGTGGACTGACTGCCGAAGTATAACTTAGGACGATGGCAGACTGAGGGTTCCCAGAAGCTAGGGAGTCCAGAAGAGCGACCTGGGGCTTTCCGGGCAGGACAATCCTGGGGGAGTTTGGCCTAGACCTGGGGCTGTCGGGACCACCTTAAGCGAGATGCCGGGCCCCGCCCATTCTGGGGCAGTGCGCCCTAAGGAGGCCCGGCAGGCGGTCGGCAGGTGGGTCCAGAGAGCGATCTCCTAGCTCCAGCCCGTCGGGCCTCCCAGGCTAGGCCAAGCTCCAGTCCAGGCTCCGCCCCGCATGGAGGGGCGTCTGAGGGCGGGGCGCTCCGCCCCACACCCGGGACTCACCGCGCCACTGCAGCCCAAGGCCAGGCCTCCCTCCTCGGTAGAAGCGTTCCCTTTAAGTCTGGTCTGAAGGCTGCCTCAACTCTCGCGGGATCCGCCGCTCCTATTATCGCGAGAGGGGCATTCGGCACCCATTGGCTGTGAGGGTTGAATGTAAGATGGCGCCCAGGGAGCTGTGAGGAGAAAATCCTGTCGGTCTTGGAGCGGCTACGGCAGAACCGGGGCCCCGAGCGGTGCGGCGGGGCCGGCGGGTAGAGCGGCAGCGGCGGCGGCGGCGACGTCGCCGGGTGAGGACTCTAATGGGAGCAAGGATGCGGCGAGGCTGCGGGCCTAAAACAGCGGGCCCACCCCACACAACGGCGGGCGGGGGCGGGCGGGCCGCTACCGCTGGGCCCAGGAGACCTCGGGGCGGTTCCGGAGCGGAGAACGTCCCTGGGCTCGCGCGCCCCCGCCCCTTGGGTGGGGGAGGGACTGGTCGGGGTTTTGGGTGGGCGCGGCGCGAGAACGCGCGCTGGTGCTCGCGCTGGCCGGGCCTGTTTATGCGCGCGCGCGCGCTGTGCGGCTCTCCTGGTGCGCGTGGCCGCCGACGTGCGCGTTCTTGGCCCGGATATCGGCTCCTGGAGCTACGGCCCGTGAGCAAGAGCGGCTTTCTGAGGCGCGCGCCCGCCCGCGACCCCCGACTAAGGGGCGCGCGCTGTGCTGTTGGGTGGCGGCGCTGCCGCGAGGGCGCGCAGGACACCCCTGCTGAGCCGAGGGGCGGCGGGCGGGCGGCTCTCTGTGAGGATGGTTCGGGCTGGGCCCTTCCTGCTCTGGTGACGTCCCCAGACCACTGTGGCCTAGGCCTGAGGAGAAACCAACCGGCTTTGCGGTCTGGCTTTCGGCCCCGCTCTTCTCCGAGGAGGGCGAGATTGCTCGTTCTCCTCTAAGAATGTGGTGACCCCGAGGACCATGTACTGGGTGGGTGCTTGGAGAGGGTTGCAGTGCTTATGAAACCGAACCGTGTTAGTGTGCGAGAGCAGCGAGCCCCCTCGAGTTTTCATACCTTGTTCTGGTGCTTTGTGCTGGGGCGGGGCGGGGTGGGGGGGTGCGGGCGGGGAGAAGGTTAATACGGGAAGACCCTACAGCGTTGCTTGCTTTCTTGTCACTAGAAAGTAATAATTCCATAAGCGCAATTCCCACACGTCACCTTTGCGCTCTGGAAGGGGACGTTGTGAAACTACCCAAGCTGTAAAATATTACTTCAAATCCTTAATGCAGTCTTTTCTTCTGTGTGAGTGGGAGGGGCTTACTTGTTTGTACTCAGACTAAGGACCCGCTAACTGCTCAGAAAGTTGCCCAGAACAAAACTAATGACCTGAAATGCTTTGCAAAATTCCCCATCAGAAATTCCTAAAATCTGTCGGTACATCGCTGCATAAGTCACCTTTAATACAGAGTTTCCATCCTTTTCAGCTAGATTATTATTTTTTAAATCCCAGACCTGTGTTCTAGTGCCAGAGGAGTTCTGGCATTGCCCTAGAGAAATAATGCACCGTAAGACAAAACATTTGCTAATTTATGTTTTATAGTCTTGCTTCATTAAGTTTAAGGAAAAAGAGGCTAAGAGTAAGTAAAATTAGCAATCGAATCAGAAAATGATGGGGGTAGCTCTTTCTAGTACTGTATTTAAGAACAAAGTTAACGCATAAAAAGAGGCTCAGGATGGAAGGAACTTCTTTGTTCTATCTTCTTCAGAATGTTACAAGTCTTAAGAACTCAGGACAAGCAGCAGAAATACATGCAACATGGTGACTGGTGAGTTAAAATGTTCATATGCTGGGAATATGTGTGCAGTTGTTTCCTGGTAATATTGAAACATTACAAATCCTGTCGGTCATTCTGCTGTCTGCCAGAAACTACTAGGTGCCGGAAAATTGAAACTGCGGGCGAACTGCATCTTTGCATTCAGCCATAGTTGGCTGCTTGAACAGTTTTTGAAACATAAGTCAGAACAACATTCAGGTTTTAGCATGACAAGGTATTAGCTTTTCTAAGACCCTAAATGGTTTAAAGAAAAGCAGTCAAGTTGAACTAGATTACACTTAAAAGTTCAATACACCTTTTGGACTTGTTTGTTCTGGAATATGTTTGTGTTTAACTGTTAAGTTTTAAAACTGTATTTTAAGTTGGTGCTTGTAGATAATATTTTTTTGTAAGCTCATTAAGATTTACCTAATAGATGTCCTAATTTTAGTACTCTGTGAAGAATAATTTGTGTACCTCTCCATGAACCTCTGCCTTTCTTTATATTGCCATTTCAAACAGAAGAGCGAATAGTGATTGAAGATGGTAATAAATTTGAATTGCTCAAAAAGGTAACCAAAGTCAGGGAATTTAGGTGGGGCTATCTTCCATTATGACAACTTCAGAATCAGGGATGTCTTCCTTGAAGCTTGCATGCCTTCATTTAATTTAGTTGTGATTTGACCTTGCCACATTCTTCTTGCTTGTCTACTTGTTAAATGACCACCTTGTCCTATATTGGTCTTTAACTTCTTATCCTCCCAGTGAGGTGCTAACTCAATACCTGTTTGTTTTTTTTCCCGTTTCTGTTACTTTGTATATATTTGCCCTACATTCTGTTGCAGATATTTTAAGTCCTCCAGGCTTCACTTAAATGCTTCATTTGTTTTTTTTATTTTGGATTGTGATTTCTGGTTGTGCATGCATGAAGGAATGATAGATCAACTCACTGTTTTTTGGAAGGGGGAGAGAATGGTCCTTTGGTATTGTACTTTATAGACCACGGAAGAGCTATTTGGACTTTGTCAGAAAACTCTTTATTATTTTTATTTTTGTGAAATGTTTCTACATAAATTAATATGCTCTGTATATAACTTAATTAATCTAATGAAAAAGTGAACCACTGTGTAACTATCACCTCTTCAAGAAATAGAATATTGCCATTATCCCTGAACCATTCATGAATTCTTTCCTGGTCAGAGCTTCTTAACCCATAGAAACAACTGCTATTCTGACTTCAGTGAAAATAATATTCGTTTTTCTTTTTAGTTTTACTATCTTTATATCCCTCACCAACATAGTTTTGCTTGCTTTTCATTTTCAGTGAAATCATGCTCTATTTTGCATAATTTAGCATTGTGAAGTTGATTCACACTGTGCATTCCAAGTTCATTTGCATTTCTGTATGTAACAGGGTGGTCCCAAAAAAAGGGAAAGTTACCAAAATCCTGGTTCCGCCCTAAGTGGGTAAAGCTAAGAATAAGAAAATTTCTGCAAAAAAAAAAAAAAAAAAAATAGAAAACAGCAAGGAGACCTGAATGAAACACGTAAAGCAAAGGGACATGTGAAGAAACTGTGCTTGCTTTTTGGTCTTGGACTGGTTGGAACAAATGTAGGTGAGAGACCCGTGGAAAGGCTAACCATGGCAGCTTTCATCTTAATTTTAATTTTGCTCTTTTCCTCCCAAATTTGTCTAACTCTTTCTGACCCTTTTCTATGGATCTCTACTAAAAGGTCCTTTAAATGTGTGCCAGGTTTTTGGGCCTTACTTTAAACCAATCCTCTTTAGCTAAACTTTTACCCTCAAAAAAATGGGTAACTTTAAATGCTTAACTTAGTAACTATAATCTTTGTTCTTTCTTTATTATACCCTAATTGTATTAAAGTTCCTTTCCATTAAAAGTTTTATATATTTATCTTAATGCGGCAAATGGCAGAACCCATTCAGAGAGGGCAAACTTAAAAATTCTAAGTACTCCTCTCCCTGCCCTGTAACATGTATAGTATTGTAGTATACAAATACACCTTAATTTATTCTACTATTGATGGACATGTAGATTCCTTTCTGATTGGGGGCCATTATTAACAGTGCTGCTGTGAACATTCATGTGTAAGGTATCTTTGTGTATGTGTGTGTCATAAACACCTAGGAATCAGTTTTTGCTAGAAATGTGGCCTTAAGTTACCAATTGAAAGCGAGTTGTCCAAAAATGGAACACTTGGTGAAACTGCCCCTAAATTGGGTCTTCTCTGATGAGGCTTGGGCAGATAAATATAGGATAATTTCTATTACAAACCCTAGAGTGGGTTGGTATTGAGTCATAGGGCAAGTGCTGCCAGGGCAGCCTGGGATTGATTCCTGGGTGGGGGACTAGACAACCTGAAATTGCAGTAAGGATATCTTTAAGAATAGGAATATGGGGCCTCCCTGGTGGCTCAGTGGATTGAGCAATGCACTATGAAGCAAACCGCAGTCACTGCAGCACAAGATCGATCCCTACTGCCGGTGGGGGGGTTGTGGGGGAGGACCCACATGGCCCAGCAGACCTCTCCTGCTGTGCCCGCTGCTCCCCTCAGCAGTGTACTTCTGTTGATCTGCCTGTTATGCTCTCTGCTCTCTGTGGTGAATCTTCTCCCCCCCCACACACCTCTGGCCTGTACCCCAGTGCTTCTATGCATAAATAAATAAAAATCTTTAAAAAAAAAAGAATAGGAATATGTTTCCCAATCTGCTTTGATTGGGAAACCAGATTGATGATTAATTAATTAATTGGGACAAATGCAATTCTGTAAAATGGATATCATTTTTTTCCCCCATGGGAATGTGTTCTTCAGAGCAGACTTAGTAAGCTATTAGAAGCCATTGCTAGAGTAACTGTGAGCCTTGAGAGGGACCCAAGAGCATGATTCTTGGATAAACAGAAAGAGGCAAGGCTCTGAGGCTGCACCAATGTCTTCTCTTAGTTCATCATATATTCAGGAGTCATTCTGCAAAACTGCGTGGAGAGCTGGGAACAGGTATCATATATGAAGGGACCCAAGAAAGGGTGATTCTGGTGAGTACTTAGGTCTTCTCTTTGTTATCTAAATGTTGAAAGAAAGAAATTAGCAATGGGCCTGTTCTGGGGTAACCGTTGTCTGTGACACTACTTGATGTTCTAGTAATAAATTAGTAAAAATAATAACTTCATCTATTGAGGGCCTATTCTTTGTCAGGCACTGTGCTAAACTCCAGGAGAAGGAAGTAAAGGGAAATACCAGTGATCAATGTGTGCATACAAGTGAAAATTTCTTGGGTCTGTAGATGGGAGACTGGATTGTCTGTTTATTGTTTTGCAAAGCAGCTATACTTATTCAGAAGCAAATGCTTGTTTGCAGACTTTCCCACCCCAGTGAGCACCTGACTATTTCTCTTTTTTTTCCATTTCTGACTCCCAGAAATTGTGAGTGCTCAACTCTCTCTGGCTTCATGTTTTTTGGAAATACTTTTATTTTTTATTTTAGTACTTTTTCCTTACATCATTGTTAATTTTTGAACAATATATGATTTTTCCTCTCAGTTGTGGTCACCATAGTTCTCCCCCAAAGCACAAGTTGTCGATCACATTAGTTGCTTGTATACTTCGCACATCCCCACCCCCTTCCCACCGTTGTTACTCCCCTCCCCCTCTCCTGGATGCCTCATATCTGTGGTCAGCATTCAAATTTCTTGTCTGACACTTTGTTTAGTTTCTTTATATTCAAAATATAATCGAAAACATCTGATGTTTATCTTTTTCCTTCTGACTTAAATATTTTAGTTAATTTAATGCTCTCACCAAGTCTTTGAGTTGGAGCTAATTAAGAATTTTGCCTCTTTCAGTGTTATACAGAGTAGTTTCTTTAAGTTTATCCAAATTATTCATTATTAAGGGTTAGCCTTGTCTGTCTCCTGAGCAGCATCTTGAAGCAGTCACCAATCTTCATTATTATGCAAACTTATGGTGGTGTGATGCTTTTGTCTTTAAAGAGTTTCAGATTTTGAGAACATCAGACTATGATCAACCAGAATGTTTGTATGTCTGTTACTATTACTGTGGTGTAACCACTGAGCAAAAAAGATTGCTATTTAATTATCTTTTTTTAATGTATGTAATTAAACTATCTGGTTATATAAATACAATTTAAAATTTTTGCCTGTGTTCTCCCTGGATGTTAAATACTAAAAAAATTTGAGGGGGGAGCAGCAGGGAATCCTTCAGGTATTAACATGCTGTTTCAAAGTTGCTATGTTAGAGAAAGAGCAGTTGAATTGCACACAAAAAGCTTATAAACAGACTGTCTCCCTGTGAGTTTGGTGCATAACGGCAGCAGTATTTCAAGTCGTAGGTAAAGGAATTTCAGTAATCTTTGTAAAATAATTAGACTTTTACCTCATGCTTTGCAAAATAGATTCTATATGTATCAAAACAGTATATGAAAAGTTGCACTGTAAATATGAAAGTATACATGAAAAGTGACTGCTCTTACAGTAAGGAGGACTTTTTCTAACTAATAAAACCAAAGAAACATCATTGCTGAGAATTTAATTTTCCTCAGTATTTATTACTCATTGTTTAGTATGAACTATTTAAACATATTTCTGAAGATTTTTTTTTTTTCTTCTTTGCAGATCTTTTGTGTCAGGTAAAATTTGACATAGTATACGTTCATTATTGGGTTATGTTAGTCCAGTGGATACCAAGTAAGCAAGTCAAAAGGACAAAAAATGTCGGCCTTTTCCATTAGGTTCTTTTCTTTAAGTACTCCATTGATTCCATTATTTGTTAATATTTTTTAGCTTCCTGTAATTCAGTGGTCCTCATATGATTTTGTGGACTTGTTCTGAGTTAGTGAACAACCTCCTGGGGACTTAATGAAAGAAATACACCTCTTTGAAGCAATGATTCCTGCTTGAAGCATATCTTGCAGTCAGCCCTTAAGCTTGGATCACAGGGTTTTTATGCTTTGGAATCTGAAATACTTAAAACGTGGCTAGCAATTGCTACATGCTTTTATCATAGAATATTCCTAAGATTGCCACAAGAATAGAGGAGAATATAATGAATACCTGTGTATGAACCTCTATCAACATTTTTTTCTAAATTTTATTGAATTTTTCCTTCTTGAAACTTGTTTTTTTCCTCTTTAACTATAAAAGCTCAAAAAATACCTTTGATACTTTATGGCAGATAATTTTCCAACCATTCTTTCTGAGAGCTGAGTAACTTACCCTTCTGCTGAGGAAATTATATTTGAACTAGAGTTGCTTATTGTAACTTTTGAAAACAGTAGTCTAGAAATAAAGGGTTCGTTTTGGGGCAGAATGGTTTTTACCATTTTTTGGAACCTTAGTTTAAAAAAATGTTTTGAGTTTTATTTGGTATGAAGTGCTGTATTATAAAACTAAAAGATAGATTAAACACTGACATCAACGAAATACTTTTCAAAAATAGAGGACATGAGACTCTCATTTCCTTCTCTGACATAGTGGGAAGTCTACAGATATTCTAAAATTGATGCATTTACAAATAGAGGTTTTAAACTATCAAAATGATAATGGGAAAGATAAAAATGATCTGAAGGGGTGGTGGTGAGAGGAAGATGATTTAATTGAGTCCTAAACTCACTTAAAAGAGAAATCAGTGTTTAAAATTGGTAGACTAAGAACCAGAGATCTGAGGATGCTTAACTGTTGACTTTTCATTTTATACCTTCTATATTGTTTGAACATTTTTTTCCTTAGAAAAAAATGGTTGCATTACTTTTACCCCTTTATACCACACACTCCTCCTCCTCCCCCCCTCAAAAAAAAAACCCCAAAAAACTAAGTGGAATTCTACATTGGAAGCTGAAAAAAGCTTGTTTCTAGGAAGAAATGTTGGTACAATTCTCCTTTATATTTAACATTAGACTTCAGATGAGACAATACCTCTTAATTACTGAACATAAAGAGCAAAGAGAAATAAAGTCACTAGGAGAGTCAGGGAACTTCCTTTACTGAACAGTATTTAAATGAAGGTTTTTTAGTTTTATAAACTTAATTTGCCATGTTTCTGTACTTCTCTTTGCTCATATTTATTTTCCCCAGATGTGAGACAGTGTTTTTGCTGAATGGTTCTCTCTACTCTTTTTTTTTTTTTAATAACTTTGGCACACATCTAGGACTATAGTATAGGCAATCTTTAAGCTTCAAGCAATTCCTCTGTTTTATGTGTTTGCCATTAATTGTGAAGATAAATTTTGAAAAAAGTAAATTTCAGTTAACTTCCGTTGTTTAGGGCCTCCCTGGTGGCGCAGTGGGTTAAGCAACGCACTTTGAGGCAGACCACAGCCACTGCAGCACGAGTTCGATCCCTGCTGCCAGCGGGGGGGGGGGGGGGGGGGGGGGCCCCC
>JAGFMF010011397.1:14582189-14614861 GCA_019455555.1 Galemys pyrenaicus
CCCCCCCCAACACCTCTGGTCTGTGCCCCAGTGCTTGTATGCATAAATAAATAAATCTTTAAAAAAAAAAAAAATAACTCCACACTAATGTTTCTTAAACGATGGTTTAGGTCATGGGAGGCCCCAGTACTCTCTCTGAGTTTCTCAATATCAAAGCTCTATTTTATTATAATGTTGTTATATGTTATTTGCCTTTTTCACTCTCATGAATATACAGTTGAGTTTTGCAAAGGCCATATGTGATATATGATAGTACAACAGATTAAATGCAGAAGCAGATCTCCAACTGTCTTCAGTTAAGTTAGCCACTGAAGGTATCTGCAAAAATGTAAAACAGTGCGGCTTATAAGTACTTTCAAATATTTAATTTTTGTGGTTAAGGTTCCTAATGTTAATGTCTAATGTAATAAATACTGGTATCTGTACAAAAGCTCTTTTAGGTTCTCAATTTGTTGAGTGTCCTGAGATCAAAAAGCTTGAAAACTGGGGTCCCCTGGTGACTTAAGGGTTAAGTCTCAGTGCTGTCATGCTATCACTACTGCAGCCTGAGTTCAGTCCCTGGCCAGGGAGCTATCCTGAATATGGCACAACAGACCTTTGTTGTCTAGCCTGCTGTTCCCATCAGCACTGTATTTCAGTAGCTTTGCCTATTCTGCTCCCTACTCTATCTCTGGTGAATACTCTCACACACTGCATCTCTGGCCCTACACCCCAGTTTTTATATGCTTAAAAAATACAAAGAAAAAAACTTGAAAACTTCTATAGTAATTGGCTTCATAGTTTACATTAAGTAGCTGATAATACAAAGTACAGGTTCTCAAACTGTAGCTCGTGTCTGCCATCTGGAAGATTGATGAAGATACAGATTGCTAAGCTTATTCCAGAGGTTTTGATGTAATGGTTTTGATGTAGGACCTGGGAACTTGTTGGGTTTTTGTTTTTTTTTAAGATTTATTTATGCATAAAAGAGCTGGGGTGCAGGCCCAAGGTGTGTAGGGGGTTGAGGATTCACCAGGGACAGAGTGGGGAGCAGAACAGGTACACTAAGTGAAATACACTACTGAGGGGAGCAGTGTGTGAGATAGGAGAAAGTCTGCTGCACCATATGGGAAGTTCCCTGGCTGGGGGGTCGAATTCATGACACAGTGGCTGGTGACAGCTTGACAGTGCTGAGACTTAAATCCCTGCATCACCAGGAAGGCCCGAGAATTTGTATTTCTAACAAGTTACTGGGTAGTAATGCTGTTGAGAATCACTGGTGTAAGAAATATTACTTATAAGGGAAAAAAATCTATTTTTTGAGCACCTATGTTTATAGTGTTTATAATAAAACTTAGAGGACTCATAGCCAGGAAAGCATAGCATCGAATAAATTCAAATCTGTTATCTCAAGGCTTATGCTGTTTACATAACCACCTTGATTTTTTTCATTAATAAAGGCTTATTGTGATTTAATTCTCACATACTCACCTATTTGAAGTGTACAATTTAGTGGTTTTCAGCATATTCAAGAGGCTCAGCCATTACCTCATTGATTTTAGACCATTTTCACCTCAAAAAAGAAACCTTATGCCAGTTAGCAGTTATTTCATATTTTCCTCAACCCCCAAAGATGATTTTCTGTGGATTTGCCTGTTTTGGACATTCATATGGAATGACTGACCATGTAACATAATATTTTCAAGGTTTATTTTGTAGTAATATGTATCAACATTTCATTCCTTTTTATTGCTAAATAATACTTTTTTTAAAAAAAGATTTATTTATGCATACAAGAACTAGGGTACAGGCCAGAGGTGTGAGGGGGGCAGTGAGAGGATTCACCAGAGACAGTGGGGAATAGAACAGGCAGATCAACTGAAATACACTGCTGAAGGGAGCAGCAGGCAAGACAGGAGAGGTCTGCTGCTCCCTGTGGGTCACCTCCCCGGCCGGTGGCAGGGATCGAACTCATGCTGCAGTGGCTGCAAAAGCCCCACAGTACAGTGCTCAACTCCTTGCGCCACCAGGGAGGCCTACCTAGAGGTTACCTCAGCACTATGACTGCTATGGCCTGCATTCAACCCCCTGTCAGGGAGCTAACCCACATATGGGATAGCAGACCTCTCCTGTCTCACATGCTGCTCTCCTTGGCTGTCTATTTCAATAGATCTGTCTATTCTGCCCCCCACTCTGTCTCTGGTGAATCCTCTCACCCTTCACACCTCTAGCCTACACCCCAGTTCTTCTGTGCATAAATAAATAAAAATGAATCTTTTTAAAAAATGTTGTGATAGGCCCCATTTGATATGATAGTCAAGCTTACTTTTGGGTGCATATGTCTTGCTCTGCAATGTGATGCTAGAGAATTTTACATATGGTTTAGGTGACCTCCTCAGAAGGCCTGGGCATGGCAGCCAACCCCTCTTCCTTGTATTACTCAGTGACTCTGCCTGAGATCTCTTCTTTTCTTTGGGTGAGGATTTTTAATTTTGCCTGATTTCACTCACTGATGAATTTTGTTGTTACAGGTACAGGTGCAGGTACAGCAGTCTCCGCAGCAGGTCTTGGCTCAGCAGCTCTCACCGCAGCTCACTGTTCATCAGCCTACTGAACAGCCCATCCAGGTCCAGGTGCAGATCCAAGGCCAAGCACCACAACCTGCAGCCCCTTCCATCCAGACCCCATCTCTACAGAACCCGAGCCCCTCACAGCTGCAGGCGGCCCAGATCCAGGTGCAGCACGTACAGGCGGCCCAGCAGATCCAAGCTACAGAGATCCCAGAGGAGCACATCCCACATCAACAAATCCAGGCTCAGCTGGTGGCTGGCCAGTCTCTTGCTGGGGGTCAGCAGATCCAAATCCAGACCGTGGGTGCCCTTTCCCCACCACCGTCCCAGCAGGGCTCACCCCGGGAAGGGGAGCGGCGGGTTGGAACAGCCAGTGTCCTCCAGCCAGTGAAGAAGCGCAAAGTGGACCTGCCTATCACTGTGTCCTACGCCATCTCAGGGCAACCAGTGGCCACCGTGCTGGCCATTCCACAGGGCCAGCAGCAGAGTTACGTGTCTTTGAGGCCAGACTTACTGACAGTAGACAGTGCCCACCTATACAGTGCCACTGGGACCATTACTAGCCCTACAGGAGAAACCTGGACCATCCCTGTTTATTCTGCCCAGCCCCGGGGGGACCCTCAGCAGCAGAGCATTACCCACATTGCCATTCCCCAGGAAGCCTACAACACAGTTCACGTCAGTGGCTCACCCACAGCCCTGGCAGCTGTAAAGCTGGAGGATGACAAGGAGAAGATGGTGGGCACCACGTCTGTAGTGAAAAACTCCCATGAAGAGGTAGTGCAGACCCTTGCAAACTCTCTCTTTCCAGCACAGTTCATGAATGGCAACATCCACATTCCAGTGGCTGTGCAGGCCGTGGCAGGCACATACCAGAATACAGCTCAGACTGTCCATATATGGGACCCCCAGCAGCAGCCGCAACAACAAACTCCCCAGGAACAGACACCACCACCACAGCAACAGCAACAGCAACAGCTTCAGGTTACTTGTTCTGTAAGTGAAACTTACCTGTAGGGCAGATTGCTCCCCTAGGATCCAGTGCAACACAGAACTTGCCTGGCAACCTCTGGCGCCGCTGGCTTGTTAACGGCAATGATGTTGGTCTTGAAGTGACTTAATGTTTAATACTTCAGTTGTGGTGTGGGTGGAGGGACAGAAGCAGCAATGAAGCTATACAATTGGAGGCAGGAGTTCTAGCTTAGTATCTAGAGGTAGAGTAGTATTGTTCGTTTCTGTTTAATAAGGGTACAATTCTAGGGAGACTAATGTGATCCCTCAAGTATTATCTACATCCAGTGAGCTTCTTTCTGCATCACAAATGAATGGATCTATTGGAATTCCTAGTTTAGCCCATAGGCTATAAAGTCCCTAGTTCAGCCCACTGGAGAGGCGATGAAGTTGTTTCTTCTTGAGTTGTCATCTGTGGACACTGTAGATGAATTTGAAAATCTAAATACCTCTTGTTGGGCCTCTGATCACCTTTAGGAGTCTCGAATAAGCCACTTATGCGTTAGGACTTCCCCAGTACTCCTTGTAAATAGTCAAGATAATCGTTAGTTAATTAAGTTTTCTGTCAAATTACTAAGCTCTTCTGTCTTTTCTAATTATTAATTATCTTAAGGCTATCACAGAGATGTGTAGATTCATCCTTTAAGAATGTCCCTTGTTAAAAAAAAAAAAAGTCCCTTGTCTAGCAGACCTTTGGAGTGAATATAGGGCCTCTGGTCTCATGGGATGGTGAAGGTAGTGTCTCAGGGCAAAGGCTCCTGGGGATGCATATAAGGGAGTTGGCACAAACAAGGCACTGTTAGAACAGGGACCACATTCAGAAACTCAGTCTATAAGTTAGTAAGGGCTAACCAGTTGCTTTCATAAAGGCACGTGTATCAAGTAGATCAGTTGTCTTTGTTAAGGACCTATTAAATATGTAATTAGCAGACCTAGAAGTAGATCCAAGACAGCCATTGCTTAACTCAGTTTATTTGAGGAGTAAGAACATGATTTCTAGTTTATTCGGATTATTTATAAAGCAACATAATTAAGCTACACATACACAAAGACAAGTTGAGAAGCCATAAACCATTTTAGGTTAAAAAGTCAACATAGACTTCTTTATGGGAAAAGTGGCATTTGCTGTCTAGTTTATGGCTTAAATAGAGAAGAATGGAACAGCATGACTATAGATCCAGGAATGTACATAAGGGACATAGCCTAGGGCAACATGAGAAGGGGGTCTATAGGAGAGGAGTCGTTAGTACTGGGAGCGAAAAGATTATCTTCCTAACGCAAGGAATTGAGTTTGTTCTGATCAGTGCTAGCAAAATTTTCCAGAATCGTAAGATTCGTGGCCATAGGAGGAATCAATTACAGGTATGTAGAATTGATTGTATGTAGGAGAAACCAGCCAGGAAACTTATAATGGGGCTTTTTTGCTCACAGAGACGGTATTCATCAAGCCTCCCCTCTACTTTCCTTGGCCTGATGGTCCAATTGCAGGTTGGGTCTATTTTGGTTCTTACTGGTCTTTGTAATTTACACATCTGGGCCTTCCAGCAGATCTTTTCTGGAGTTTTTTTTTTTTTAGTAGGTCCATATTCTTGAGAAATTTCTTAAAGGAACTTAAGTCAAGAACTATTACCAGCAAAAGAAAAAATGGGGAGAACGCCTAGCATGCGGGAAAGATGAGTTTATACCACATACATCTTCTACCCTCCTTATCAGGCTCTATTCTTAAATGCCGTGAGCAGAAATCAATAACAGTCTCTGCCCTTGGAGCACTTGGGAAAGGCAATTGTGTTATGAGTTGAACCCTAAAGAGAGCTGAGGACAAGGTGTTTTCCTTTACCTGGCATGTCTTTTGATCAGTGCTAGCAAAATGAAAGCCCTTTTACTTCCTGTCTTTAAAACCATGGTGAAATTATCTTCCTTTGACTTCACCATCCACCTTTAGCTATTGTCCCAGTATTTTCACTCAACTTTATTTCCAGAGTTCTCTTAAACATTGGCTATACAAACTGACTCCACTGACTATCCAGTTTTCAGCTCACAACTGAGTTTGTTCTTGTTAAGGTCAGAGGTGACCTCCCTGTGACCAGATTCAACAGGCATGTCTGGTTTTATTTCACCTAAAGCAACACATGATACAGCAAACCATACCTGCTCTTGAAACTCTTTACCCTGGGCTTGCATGTTAATATACACTCCTAGTTTTCATGCTACCATAGTGACCTTTTTTCCTTTTCGGGAGACTTCACTCCTCCTATATCTGAATCATATGTTGATGTTCCTCAAAGCTTGGTACTAGCCCTCTGTTCTCCCTAAGGAATTTCTGTTTATTATAATTTTCAACATCTTCTAGATAACCATAGCTTCACCTGAAGATGATAATCACAGCCACTATCTGCCAACAAGCAACTGTTCTAATTGCTAAATATATATATATATTTTTAAAGATTGATTTATTTATGCACACAAGAGCTGGGGTACAGGCCAGAGTTGTGGGAGGTGAGAGGATTCACCAGACAGAGTGGGGAGCAGAACAGGCAGATCGACTGAAGTACACTGCTGAGGGGAGCAGCGGGAGAGGCAGGAGAGGTCTGCCTCTCCATATGTGTCCCCTCCGTGGCCAGTGATCGAACTCGCGCTGCTGTGCAGCGAATGCTTCACAGAGCAGCGCTCAACCCGCTGTGCCACCAGGGAGGGCCCCGCTAAATATATTTAGTCATTTAATTCTCAGACTAACCTTATAAGGTGGTTAGTACAATCTCCATTTTTACAAATAAGGAAACTGAGTCACAGAGATTAAATGATCTTGCTAAAGCCATCACTAATAAGTAGCAAAGTTGGCATTCAGTCCTAGACAGGCTGGCTCTGGATCCTATATCTTAATCTCTGCCCAATTGACACACAGATCTTTATCTCTAGATAATACCTTTCCCAGTTGGACCATTTACTTAGATTTACTGATGATATCTCAGTTCTTCATTAGCATCATACCACTATCAAAAACGTACCCCATTTCAGAAAGTTGTACCATCATCCACATGTTGTTTAAGCCAGAAACTCTAAAGTCAGACTTGAGTTTTTTCCCTTGGGTCTCATGGCCGGCTCATCAAGCCTTCTTGGTCCTACCACCAAACTTCTCAGAATGTCTTAATCCAGGTCCTTAGTGCCTGGTTCCATCTTTTCCCTTCAATCCATTGTCCATAGATCAGTAAGAATAGTTTTCTTAAACGGTTGTGTCTCTTTTACCTTGTAATTTAAGAGCTCTTACAAATAGGGAAAAGTACACCATAGTATACAAGGTCCTTCTTAAATTGGTAGTGTTCAGCCTGAATGGAAGCATTTCCACCTGTACCCACAATCAGACCATGTGGAAGAATTTTGGTGATCAAGATGCTTGGGATTGTTACATTTACTGGCAGAGATGCACAATGAAAGTGCTTGGCTAAACCCACATTTTCTGTCATCTGTTTGTCTAGTCAAACTCCTAGATTTACAGCTTGGGTAGATGATTTGCTATTAAACGAGGTAAGAGAGGGAACTCTGAGGAAAGTAGTTCTAGACAGAGAAGGTGAGTAGCTCTGGAGTTTGAAGTGGTCATGAGATACTGAGTTGGAAATGCATAATACCCATTGGGTATATTAAAGGGAGATATTGCTGGGAGGTGCATAGTTAGAAATTCCCACAAACATGTAAATCCAAACTGAGAAAGCAGGTAAAAATGAACAGGGACAATGGGAGTGGCAGTTGAATTGAGAAGCAGGTCTAGAGTGGAGTCACACAGTTGACAGTTAAGGGACTAGAATTAGAATTGCTTTATTTCCTTGTTAATACATCTCATCAAAGTTAATAGAGTAGTTTTTATTTGTTGATAAGTGAACTTACACATAAATTATTTTGCCCTCAGTATGAGTGATTTGACTTTCCTTGGCCATTTTGGTTATGTCCTGGCATGGAGAATTGCTTGAGGGAATTTGTTCAGAATATAGACAGCTGTATGAGGCCCAGGAACGTGTGTGTGTGTTATCTGTGAAACCTGATGGGGATTGTGATCAAGGCTCTTGGATAATCTCTGGCCCTTTTGCCTATAGCATTTGGCTGTAAATACCTTTGAAAATGGGACCACTCTTCCTTCCTTCAGAAACAGTCCTTTCCAGCCAGAGCAGTCTTATAGAGAAGGAACATGAAGAAAAATGGAGCCTTATATATAGTTAGCAAAACCATAGAAGTCCAGCCATTTAAATCTTAACTTCTCATCTTAAAATGACCGATAGGAGGACATAATTTGTATCTTGTATTTTTCTTTTTCTAAACATTGTTTTTCAAATATGACTGGGCATTAGAATCATCTGGAAACATTTTTAAAATACAGCAAGCTTCCACCATAGCCCAGTGAAATCAGAATCTCTGGAGCCTTAGCTCAGGGAAGGACAGTCTGTAAAGGCAGCCCCTCATATCCCTTGGTCTGCAGCCTTGGTCGTTTTAGGGTGCAACCAAGTTCAACATTTGCTGCTCTAGTGTGGTCTGCAGACCAGCTTCCTCCTTGGGAGTTAGTTGGAAAGGCAGAATCTCAGGTCCTTCCCTCTGAGACCTCTCACATCAGAATCTGTACTTTAATAAAATCCCGAAGTGGTTTGTTTGCACATTATAGTTTGGTGAGCCAGTAGTTTAAACTATTATAGTTCAGGCCTGTAGTTCTCAATAGTGACTAGACATTAGAATTGCCTTTTTATGTTGAAAGGCTTTAAAAAGACTGATGCCTCTACCTGTTTTAAGAGATTCTGGGGTGGAGCCCAGATACTGGTATTTTTAAGTCAGATTCAAAAGTATAGCCAAGGCTGAGAAGCACAGGCTGAGAAGAGTTAGTAACTCCAAAGATTCTTGAAAGTAGAACAGCAAGGAGAAGCATCATTTATTTTTTTAAAAAATTACAAGTGACATTGTTGCCAGAGGGCTTTTTGTAAAACGGTATTGACACATTTTAATGGTTTCTCCTTCATAGGCTCAAACTGTCCAGGTTGCTGAAGTTGAACCACAGTCACAACCACAACCTTCCCCAGAACTTCTGCTTCCAAATTCTCTGAAGCCAGAAGAAGGACTTGAAGTATGGAAAAACTGGGCCCAGACCAAGAATGCTGAGCTAGAGAAGGATGCTCAGAACAGACTGGCACCTATTGGGAGTGAGTGTTTGGAAGTAGGGGAGCAGGAGGGTGGATCTTTTTATAATACATCAGCACCGAAGCAGCTGGAGTTCAGAATGGTAGAAGTTAACTGACACTGGGGACTAGGGAGCACCATGCTTACTTGCAGACAGACAACAAGTAAGGCCTGACCTGCAAATGAACAAGATTTGGAGGGTTTGCCCAAGACCAAGCATTTTTGCACATGGATTTCTAGAGTCAACTTAGCAGATTTGGGTAGCTCAATTTCTGGAAGGAGATAGGAACCAGTAAATATGCCCATGGTCCTTCTTCCTTAACATTATGATCATATACTTCTCCATAGTACAGAGGTTAGATTTGGTAATGGGGTAGGAGATTGCTTTCATTTCTCAGGCCCAATATTTTTTGGGATATGTGAGGGTACAGAGATTTGTGGAAGGAAACTTGTATAATAGGCCACATAGGATTACTGCCTATATAAGCCAGTTCTAATCAGATACAAGGGACTGTTTTCATCCCAGCATTCCGATCAGCAGTGTTTGCTTGGAGCCCTCCTTCCAGGGGTATGAACACCTAGCAAAGAGATGACCCCCGTTCACCTTTAGGGCTTATATTACAGGGCGCCAACTACTGCGATTCCAGGAAGACCTCATCTCTTCTGCTGTTGCTGAGTTGAATTACGGGCTCTGCCTAATGACACGGGAAGCTCGAAATGGAGAAGGTGAACCATATGATCCGGATGTGCTCTACTATATTTTCCTGTGTATTCAAAAGGTAAGAAATAGTTCTTCACAGGAACATTAGTAAAATGACAAAACAAATGGCTATAATAAAGACATCCTCTTTAAATTTTGTAAACAGGTACTCAAAAAATGTTTTATTCAAAGTTGTCATTATAACAGTGATGGGGGAGGGGAAATATCTCACATTGAAACCACATTATTTAAGGATTTGCTTTTGTTATGGGTTGGTATACTTAAAATCAGAGTTCTCAATAACTTATGTTCAATTTGGAAATAAATAATTTTTAATAATTCTGTCACCTAGAAAAAATTTTGTGAAAGTGTTTGTTATATTTATAGCCTTTTATTAAACTCACAAAGCATTTCTTTTTCTTTTTTTTTTTAAGATTTTATTTGTTTATGTATACAAGCACTGGGGTACAGGCCAGAGGTGTGAGGAGTGAGAGGATTCACCACAGACAGAGAGGGGAGCAGAATAGGCAGATCAAGGGAAATACACTGCTGAGGGCAGCAGCGGGCACAGCAGGAGAGGTCTGCCGTGCCATTTGGGTCCCCCACTGGCCGGCAGCAGGGATCGAACTTGTGCTGCAGTGGCTGCGGTTTGCTTCATAGTACGTTGCTTAACCCACTGTGCCACCAGGGAGGCCCACAAAGCATTTCTTAACTTTTTGTTAAGCATGTGGTTTGTATAAAAATAATTTATTCAAAGCAACATTTGATATTAAAAGACAGCTTATCCTTGTTCCTATATTAACACAAAGTCATTATTTGAAGGGGTCTGGCTAGAATATACAACTGTAATTAGGTTTTTTTGGGCAGCTAAGATGAAGCATAACAGAGAAACTTTGTACTGATAGCTTAGTAGAGCAGAGATTGATTTCTTGGTGTTTGAATGCTCTTGTGAAGAAACTCACAGTATGATGGAAAAGAACTTGCTTGGAATTCACCCTGTTGCCTGGGACTAAGAAAAATCTTGCCTCCCAATTTGTTCCTCTTTCTAGTTATGCAGTGCACTGGGTGATTTCTTTACCTCTCTGTCTCATCCATGCTCTCTCCAGTGCTAGAAAGTAGAACACACAGTTATCTCCATTTACAGATAAGGAAACTGAGTCCTAAAGGTTAAAATACTTGCATGAGTTATTTAACTTACACCATATCTATTAAGAAGTTGATCCCAGAGTCTGCATCATGCTTTGTGCTACCACAGGACAATGCTCTGTCTGGGTGAAATAACATTCACAAAATCTGCTTCGTTGACTGAACTCTGAAAATTATTCTAAAGAGTTGGAAAGTGTCACTCGCTAGATAGTTCTGACCTGCCATAGGCATGTAAGGGGAAATGAATGAGGAGAAAGGTGGTGGTACTAGTAGAGATACAGGTTATTCTCTGAAAGTCTACCAACAATTTCTGTTGCTTGTTTTTCTTTTAGTATCTTTTTGAAAATGGGCGAGTTGATGACATTTTCTCGGATCTTTATTATGTTCGATTCACGGAGTGGCTACATGAGGTTCTGAAGGATGTTCAGCCCCGAGTCACTCCACTTGGTAAGAGTCTTCCTTGTCCTTGGATGTCTTTCCTATCTAGGTTTTTAAAGATTGTGCAAATTGACTATGATACAACATGTGGTTAAGGGAGGTGTAAATGTTAAGCTCTAGTATCAACCTCTGTGCTGCTTGGCCTGCTATGGGAGGAGCACTGCTCACTAGACAGAAAAGCCAGTTGTTCTGATTGTACAAAGGAGATGAGGCATGCAGGGTGTGAGGTAGTTACTACTTATTTTTACCTAAAACTATATTGATTGAAACTATAGAATATTGCAATAATTAAGAATTATGAACTGTTTAACCTGTAGGTTGTTCATGTTAGATATCAGTTAGAATATATGCCCTACAGATATAGAATGTAACTTTTGCTTTACTTATAGATAACCCCTGGGGCAGCATGTTGTGTTAGAAGAACATGAATTTTGCAGTAGAGTATCTGCAGGGGATGGGCGAGGGGGTTGTTGGTTTCTTTTTTTTTTTCTTTAAGGAGCAGTTTTAGGTTTATAGAAAAATTGAGCATTGGGTAGTACAATAAAATTCCCACATAATTCACGCATAGTTTCCCCTGATTCTGGTATTTTATATTAATCGGTATATTTATTATAATTTATGGGCCAGTATGCATACATTATTATTAATTAAAGTATAATTTTACATTAGGATTCACTCCTTAGGTTGGACATTGTATGGGTTTTAACAAACCTATGTCATGTATTCACAATTAAAATATTATAATAGTTTTGCTGCTCTAAAATCCATTGTGTTCCACCTGTACATCCCTTCATTCTCCCTCATCCTGAGTCCCTAGTTAATACAGATATTTTGTCTCCGTGGTTTTATCTTTTCCAAATTACCATATAGTTAGAATCATAGAGCATGTAGCCTTTTCAGATTGTTTTCTTAAACTTAGTAATATGCACTTAATGTTTCTGTGTGTTGTTTATTACTTGATAACTCATTCCCCTTTTTATTGCTAAATATTTCATTTAAGGATATGCTACAGTTTATCTGCTCACCGTTGAAGAATATCTTGCCTGCTTCCATGTTTTGGCAGCTATAGATGAAGCTGACTTTAAATACTATGTGCAGGGTTTTGGTGAAAGAAAAGGATTGATGGAACAGAATAGAGAGTCCAGAAATAGAGCCAAACAGATATAGCTGTCTTTTCTTTTTTTTTTTGACAAAGGAGCAAAGACAATTCAATAGAAAAAGGATGCTCTTTTCAATAAATGCTGCTAGAACAACCGTATATCCACATTTTAAAAATCCAGGTACAGACCTTACCCCCTTCACAAAATTAACTCAAATATGGACGTTAAAACTAAATGTAAAAGGCAAAACTATAAAACTCCTACAGTGTAATGTATGAGAAAATCGAGGTCACCTTGGGTTTGGTGGCGATTTTTTTTAAGGTATAACACCAGAAGCACAATCTATGAAAGAAAAAAATTGGTAAATTTGACTTTGTTAAAATTAAAAACGTATGCTCTGTGACAGACACTATTAAGAGAATGAAAAGACAAGCCATAAGTTGGGAGAAAATTCTTAGCAAAACACATCTGATAAAGGACTGGTATCCAAAATATTTTAAGAACTGTTTTAATACTCAACAATAAGAAAGTAACCAGATTTTAATTTTTTTAACTATTTATTTTTGCATAGAACTGGTGTGTAGCCTAGAGTTGTGGGGATGAGTGGACTCACCAGAGTGGGGAGCAGAACAAGCAGATTTACTAAAACACTGCTTAGGGGAGCAGTAAGCAAGACAGAAGAGGTCTGTGCCATGTATGGGTTAGCTTGCTGGCTGGGTATTGAATTCAGGCCATAGAGGTGATAGTTTAACCCTTAGGCCCTCAGAAAGGCCCAATAACCTAATTTCAAAATGAAGAAAAGATCTAAACAGATGCCTCACCAATGAATATACATACGTGTATCATGTAAGTATATGAAAAGATGCTATGTCATGAGAAAATTGCAAATTAAAGCAACAATGAAATATCGCTATACACCTCTTAAAATGGCTACAGTACCCAGCTCTGAAAGTACCAAATGTTCATAAATGAGGAAAAAGAACTCTCATTCATTTCTGGATAAATAAAGAATAAAGAATGATGCAGCTATTTTGGAATAGTTTGGCAATTTCTTACTAAAATAAAATGTCCTTACAAATATCTGAGTTTTACTCCTTTTATTAAAAGGTATGTTGCCTGGGGCCTCCCTGGTGGTACAAGGGGTTAAGTCACAGTGCTCTGAAGCTGTCTGCAGCCACTGCAGCACAAATTTGAACCTTGGCCAAGAAGGTCACCCACATGGCCCAGCAGACTTACCCTGTCTCACCCGCTGCTCCCCTCAACAGTGGGCAAGATCTGTCTCTCCCACTCTGTCTTTGGTGAGTCCTCTCACCCCCCACACCTCTGGCTTGCACCCAGCTCTTGTATGCATAAACAAATCTTTAAAAAAAAAAAGTACACTACCTAATCTATTCTTTTTTAATTGATATATGTGACATAACGTACTAGTTCAAGTGTACAACAGTGGTTCAATATACTTATAAATTACAGATGATTTAGTTAGGGCCTCCTTGGTGGCACAGGGATCGAGCCCCGCACAGTGGGACCTTCATAGCCACTGCAGCGCGAGATGGATCCCTAGTGCAGCAGACCTCTCCTGCCTCGCCCGCTGCTTCCCTCAGCAGTGTATTTCAGTCGATCTGCCTGTTCTGTTCCCCACTTTGTCTCTGGTGAATCTTCTAATCCCCCACACCTCTGGCCTCTACCCCGATCTTGTATACATAAATAAATAAAATCTTTTTTAAAAAAGAAATGATCTAGTTAGGGGCCTCCCTGGCAGTGCAAGGAGTTAAGCACCGCACTATGAAGCATGCGCAGCCAGTGTAGCATGAGTTCAATTCCTGGTGGCCAGGGAGCTGACCCACATGGCGACACAGACCTCTCCTGCCTTTCTCACTGCTCTCCTCAGCAGTGTATTTAAGTCAGTCTGCCTGATCTGTTCCCCACTCTGTCTGTGGTGAATCCTCTCACCCCACAACTCTGGCTTGCACTCCAGCTCTTGTATGCATAAATAAATAAAATATATTTTTTAAAAAATGATCTAGTTAACATTTGTCACCATACAGTTATATGTTTAACCTTTAAAAAATTATTGGATAAATACTTTTTTAGAGTACCTACTATATGCCAGGTGGTATTCCAGGTATAGAAAATGTAATATAGTCTTGAATAAAACAGTTTACATTCTAATTGGGGAGCCAGTGTATAGTCAAATTTATGAGTAATAAAATGTACTGAAGAGCACATTATAAGGGATTGACATGCTATGAGCACTAGGAGCCTTCTCTGTCATTAGAACAAAAGCCTTGAGTGACTGTATCTCTCTTTACATGATTTGCAAATTTTCGAGCAAAATGTGGCAATGCAAAATTTGCTTCTTGGAATTTTCACTGTGGAAATTTTGAGCATATATAAAAGAAAACAGAATAGATGAATGATACTCCCATGTATGCACTCCCCATGGCAAGTCTGTTTCATGTTTATGCCCACCTGTCTCCTCCATGCCCACATATTTTGTAGTAAATCCCAAACAGTTTGTAAATATTTTAATTTGTATGACCTACATACCACAGTGCCATTAGCATAGGTTTTTTTTTCCTTCAAATAAAAGGTTAAATAATTACATGTCTTCCAAATCTCCTTTTTTCTAATTATCTAATGTCATAATTTTGTTCATCCGAGTCAAGATGCAAATAAAGTCCTTAATTAAAATTGCTGATATACCTTGAAAAAATAAGCTTTAATCTTTAATTTACCCTTTGCTTTTATTTCTTGCTATTTATTTGTGGAATAAACTAGCCTTTTAAATTGTTGCACTATCTAATATTTGCTGACTGCATCTACTTTATGTAGTTTAACATATTTTTCTGTCCCCTACATTTGGTAGCTGTTTATAAATATTTGATAAAGTTTAGTGGGGTTTTTGGATTTTTGTTTGTTTGTTTTGCTTTTCTTAATGTGGGTATGTTTTTTCTTTTTGGCAAGGTTACAACATAGATTTTTATTTCAGTCAAATGCCCACAGTGTCTTGATCCATCAGTTCACTCAGAATCCAAATGGCAAGTGATGGTATTCTAATGTTATTACTTCTCTATTAGCTGAAATGAAAGGAGGAGAAGCTTTTCCTTGTGGACTTTTTGAATTCCCAACAATACAGAAGAGACAGGAGGATTTGTTTTTTCTCCCTTTTTTTTTAGCAGTTGTTATTGTAATGAGTTCATTCATCAATATTGACAAGTTAATTGGTTTTTAGAAATCAGTGTGAACTAATTTATTTAAGCACTTTAGTATGATTTGGTATATTGCAGTTATGTTTATGTTAAGCAAATCTTTGACCATTTAGAAATTGGCTCTTAAGATTAATATTGACTCTTAAGTTCTTTTGATACAACCTTAATACCTTGATTTCTGTTTGCCAAAATGTTTGAGGCTCATCTTGGACGTTTCCTGTTCCAAAGTGGAATCTCAGTTCTCCATGGAGCCTCTCTCCTTTTTGTGCTAATTGATATTTTATTACCACAGTTTGGATGCTAAGGGGGCTCATTTCTCCTAGACTGGTCATTGTTTCTAGACTTTTCATTGGGCAGATCTAAAAAAAATTAAAAATAAATGTCATTTTGATGCTTATATTTCAGTCCAGAAGTAGCACTTTATATGTCTCCATCTATAATCTCCTCTGAACTTCTCCCAGGAATCCTGTTTTTCAGGCATTAAATTTCTCTTTACCTTGTGTAGTCAAGAACTTATTAAAAAAGTGAAGTGACAGCAGACTGAACCTGGAGAAAGAGTATTCCAAGGTATACCTGGGGCCACTCTTGGAACTGGTCTTCCTTAAGAAGGGCTCTCTTATGCCACTTACCTTGCTTCAGATAGGACTGAGAGCAGGGAAGCTTATCTTGTTGTCACTGGACCACAGAACACAAAAGTTGAGGCAGAACTGCCCTAAACAGATGAAACTACACTAATGGAGGCAGAGGACCGTTTTTGGCAAGAATAAAGATGAGAAATGTATTGGATAGGATGTTTCTTTCCCTTCTTTTAGGAAGTGGCACTCATTGCCTTCCTGGAGAATGCACAAACACTTGACACATTGACTGTTGAATAAGAAGATGAAAGGAGCTTGATGATTAACCTCAGTGTTGTCTTCTTGTAGATGTGGCTGATCAGGACTCTTAATCAAATCACTAGCCTTTATTTACCTCAGTTCACTTATAAACCAGGTTCATATATAGTAAAAACTGCCCTCTGGGAGAAACTGTAATAGTTCTGTATTTCAGTCTGCCCTTGATCCAGAGGGAACAAAAAGGGGCTTGCCTTCTAGAGGTAGAAAACACGAGAGAATGTTTATTAGTAAGGGCAGATTGGCATGTATACCAGTTCTTTGGGCCCTACACACCTTTGAAAGTATCGTGAAAGCTCTGTACCCACTCTCCAAAGATGTGTAGAATTTGATGTATAGTATAAAGTATATCATTTATCTGAGGGCTCTCCTTTTGCCCAATGTTAACCTTGAATTAGAAGTAGTAACAGCAGGGCCTCCCTGATGGTGCAAGGGATTGAACACCGCACCATGGGGCTTCCGCAGCCATTGCAGGGCGAATTTGATCCCTGGCCAGGGAGGGGACCCACATGGTTCAGCAGATCTCTCCTGCCTCACCTGCTGCTCCCCCCAGCAGTGTGTTTCAGTCGATCTACCTGTTCTGCTCCCCATTCTGTCTCTGGTGACTCCTCTCACCCCCTACGTCTCTGGCCTGTACTCCAACTATTGTATACATAAATAAAATCTTTTTTTAAAAAAGAAAGAATAACATCAGATAAGATCATTTATGGAGGGCAGTGGTTATCAAAGCATGGTATTAGGAACTTGTTCGAAATGCATATTGTCAGGTCCTATCCCAGAAACTTGGGTTGGGACCCAGCTGTTTGTGTTTTAATGAGCTTGCCAAGGGATTCTGCCATTCCCTAGGGAGACCTCTCCGGTTAAATTTGTATTCCTGTGTGATCTTTGTGCCTCATACCTCTCATCCTGCACCTTGGAGGGACTGCCTGCCATCCTCTTGTTGTAGCAGTACTCTATTCCTCCTAGGCTATGTCCTGCCCAGCCACGTGACTGAGGAGATGCTGTGGGAGTGCAAGCAGCTCGGGGCTCACTCCCCTTCCACCCTGCTGACCACCCTCATGTTCTTTAACACCAAGTAAGTGTTCTAGAGGCTTCATGCTTAGCCATTGCTGGCATCTGCCCAATGAAGAGGGTGGAAACTCCAGGTGGACTTCTGATTTTCACTAACACATACTAAGAGCTTTTGGGCTAGTGAAAGCCCATGGCACTACTTATATTTTGTGTGGTGACCAGTGAGGCAGACATCTTTGCCAGACCCCCATCATCTTGATGTGGCTCTTCCACTAGACAGTGTGTTTGGGTATGGACCTGCCCAGATACTGGGAATGTGGGCAGCAGCTCCTCCAAAGCACTGAATGCAGAGGGGAAGTCATGGTCTCCTCCTGGCACCCCTCCCTTTGCCTTGCTTTTGCTTGTGGTACAGGTACTTCCTTTTGAAGACTGTGGACCAGCACATGAAATTGGCCTTCTCAAAGGTGTTGCGTCAGACAAAGAAGAACCCCTCTAACCCTAAGGATAAAAGCACGAGTATTCGGTACCTGAAGGCACTTGGGATACATCAGACTGGCCAGAAAGGTAGGGGAAGTATTGGGCTGCAGAAACACGTGCTACTTGCCTGTGTATTCTGGGGTGGCGTGGAAAGGTAGTGATGATTGTGAAGATTGGGATTTGTTGCATAGGAATTCTCTATTCTCTCTAACCAGAAATTTCAAACTGCTAGACATAGAAATGCCCCAGAAAAGATAGTTGCCTTTTCCCTTCATAGTCACTGACCATGCCTCACACCCTTTGCTTCCCAGTATTTCCTGGCTGAGGTAGGGTAGTTGGTATTACAGGATTCCTATTGTGGGCCTGAAAAGACAGTTTGATGTCATGTCTGTGGTGTGTGTGTGTGTGTGTTTTATAGTTACAGATGACATGTATGCAGAACAGACGGAAAATCCAGAAAATCCACTGAGATGTCCCATCAAGCTGTATGATTTCTACCTCTTTAAATGGTGAGGATGCTTGTTAAGACTGTATGTTCTCTAGTTCCAATTTGAGTAAAAACACTTCAAAAAAGCTAAATACAGAAGCAATTTTACTGTTCTTCCCAAAGCATGAAATATCCCTAGCACTGTGATGTAAAAGGGTTCCCTAAGGGTCACATGAAGGTAGAAAGGAATATGCAGAGAGCCTGCCTCCATCACACATGCATAGCCCTGCATTTTCCTGGCCTTGACCTTTTGTTACTAGCACTATTAACTTAGGGAGGACTCTACCCTGGCTTTCGTTCTCTCTGGCCTCAGCAGTTTGCATGTCATATTCATGACAATTCTAGAGTGATCTTTGTATGTTGTAGGTCATACCATATTAGCTAGATTATAATCTTCAGTGGTTTTCCTTTACTCTGCAGAGAAAGGACAGTAATCATAATATTGCCAATAAGACGTTCATGTACTCCCCCTTACCTCATATTCATGAAGCTCATTTCTCTACCATTCACATCCAGTGTACACTTGGTCACAGTAGTCCTTTGACAAATCTTGACTGGATGAATGAATAATGTAAAATGGCATGTGCTATGTACTTAAGGGAGGTACAGCGTAACAAGGAAAGGGTAGCAAGATTAGTGCAGGTAAGGACTTCCAGCATTATCGTGGAGCTTCCTATGGGAAAGCAGATGAAGTCCCTCTGGTAGAATTAAAACTTAACCAGTGCATTGGGTAGAAGAAAGCAGGTGAACAGACTTGCAGATAATCCTTCTGGACAGTGGTTGGTTCCATGTGGGATTTGTCTGGAATCAAGACAGTTAGTTAGCTTGAAGAATCAGGAGGGAAGGAGAAACAGAAGGGAAGCTGCATATTGTTGGCATATTTGCAGTGACCCCAAAGGAAGTCTTAAAGGTAGTATGAGTTGAACTGCTTGGAATTAAGTAGCAGTACCACCATACTTTCAAGAGTCTTTGTAATGTTTGTGGGCAGCATCTGTCTGGAAGATTCAGGGTGGGAGGGTTGAGATTATGGGTTTGACCCTGCTTTTACCAATGTATTCTTCAGCCCCCAGAGTGTGAAAGGCCGGAATGACACCTTTTACCTGACGCCTGAGCCGGTGGTGGCCCCCAACAGCCCAATCTGGTACTCGGTTCAGCCTATCAGCAGAGAGCAGATGGGACAGATGCTCACTCGGATCCTGGTGATACGAGAAATTCAGGAGGCCATTGCTGTGGCCAGTGCAAACACCATGCACTGAGATCCCTCAGTCATGGTGCAAAGGAGACCATCCAGGAAAAAAGGACTTACTTTCACACTAAAGAAGAGGCCTCCATTTTTTCTTTTCTTTTTTATTGGTGTAGTTACGAAGCCTTTTAGGCTGCTTCTGTTTAAAATGTAAAAGGAAACTTTGCCCATGCATCTTCATAAATCTGCTGCGGTAGACTCCTCAGCCCATGGGGGCTCTGGATTTCCTGAGAGCCAGATGTCCTAGAAAGTTGCTGGCAGACTTTGTTTTTGTCTCGAATCTGAGGAAAGGGCTTGGACTGTTAGGAGACGTCTGGCCCCTTACCTTCCTTCAGAAAGGTGGAATTAATGATGGATGGCCCCTCCATGGAATCTTCCCCAGCTGGCTTCCACTCTCACTGGCAGACTTCGCTGACTACAGGGGAGCCACAGTCTTTTCTTTCTTCATGCTGAGACAGAAACTTAGCATCTTAATGGAAGGAAAATGAGGGGAACTTTAATTATGATTTATTAAAGACAATTTCTATTACACCCTCCTTTATGACAAGTGACATTTTAGATGTTAAAGTAAAAACTTTACCATGCCTTTTTTTTTTTCCCGGCCTAACATTGAGGCCTTAAACCTGAGGCTCCTGTGCCTGATGGAATTCTTGTAACATACACTTGTGTATCATATAAAGATACCACTCTGTTTCTCTTATGTATTCTTAATCTAGTTGTTTATTAAGAATGACAAGCACGTCTTTTCAACATTCTGGTGAACAACGCCTCTTTATTTGGGAGTAGTCTGGCGGGACAGTGAAAACACAGTCACTTAGCTTAATTGAAACGGGCTACGGTGTAGTGGGGGAAGCAACCGGAAATACCAATTCCCGGGCTAGGTGTGTTGTGCGCATGCGCCCCTGCCCCGGTTGTCCCCGCCCTGGTCGCCGCGGCACCGCCCGTACGCGCTGCGTCCTGACGTCATCGACGCGCGGGACGTAGTGACGATATCCGCGGGTTTATATTGGCGCGGCCCTGTCGGCAGAGGCCTCTGCGGCGCGGTCCTCGGAGACACGCGGCTCTCCCGCGCTCTGGCCATGGCAGACTACCTGATTAGTGGGGGCACGTCCTATGTGCCAGACGACGGGCTCACCGCACAGCAGCTGTTCAACTGCGGGGACGGCCTCACCTACAAGTGCGGGCCTCGCGGGCTCACCTGGGCGAGGAGGGGCGGTGCGATGGGATGGCACGGCGGGTGGGGCCCCCACTGTGAGTCCACACGGGCGCGGGCTTGGAAACAGTTACCGCAAATTCCCCGCCCATCTCTGCGGTTCGGCTTACAGAGCTAAAGAGGGGTGGGATGGAGGAGGCATTTTAGTGGGGTTTGGTATTTCAAGCTAGAAACTTCATTCTGTGTGCACATGGGGTTGTCAGGGTGCCTAGGGTGCTGATGACAGCTAGGTGGCAGAAAAGGTTCCCTGCCACCATCAACACCTTGTTCTTTACCCTGTCTGTGACACATGGGCTAGTGTCACTCTGCCCAACTGCCTTAGGTGATCTTTGAGGATGGACTCTCAGGCTGCCCTAAGCCTGAGCCTTACTTTCAATTCGCTCCCCTCCCCCATAGTGACTTTCTCATTCTCCCTGGGTACATCGACTTCACCGCAGACCAGGTGGTGAGTATGGCCAGGAATGCTGCTGTCCCCTGGTCTCTGGGCTACCACACCAGATTGGGCTTGGGGTGGGTTCTGTGGAATGGTCTTGCTGGCATGCAAGTAATACAGGGCACCTGTTTTGTGGGATACCTGATATCACCCTGCAATATATACGATTCTTTCCCACATCAGTTGGCATTATTTTCCAGGACCTGACTTCTGCTCTGACCAAAAAGATCACTCTGAAGACTCCACTGGTTTCTTCACCCATGGACACAGTCACAGAGGCTGGGATGGCTATAGCAATGGCGGTGAGCTCCTCAGGGTGTGAGGGCAGAAGCTGGAGGCCCAGCTCTCTTTTTCCAAAGGCATACAATCATGTTTATCTGTTTTCTGGTTATTTGTCTTGCAGCTTACTGGTGGTATTGGCTTCATTCATCATAACTGTACACCTGAATTCCAGGCCAATGAAGTTCGGAAAGTGAAGGTCAGAAGGGCGTGGATTGTGGTCAAGAGTTCCTGGGAATTACACGAGTTGGAGTAGGATGAGAGCAAGGGATTTTTTCTGCTCCTAATTTAGGGTCCTTTTTTCCTACTGTGAATTTCTGATAAGATCCCATACCCTTTGTCATAAGGCAGCAGAACATCAGGACAGTGCTGACAGCCGCCCATGTCTTCTAACCCTGTGTTCGAGGTGTTACGTGTGAATTGGTCTTGTGGCACAGCTAAAGAGAGAGTTGGCACGGACCCAGACTTTAAGCCAAGAGTCTGATGAAAGTGCCTCAGAAATCCTTTTTCTCATTATCATTTACAGAAATATGAACAAGGATTCATCACGGACCCTGTGGTCCTCAGCCCCAGGGATCGAGTGCGGGATGTGTTTGAAGCTAAGGCCCGGCACGGCTTCTGTGGTATACCCATCACTGACACGGGCCGGATGGGGAGCCGTCTGGTGGGCATTATCTCCTCAAGAGATATTGATTTTCTCAAGGAGGAAGAGCACGATCGTTTTCTGGAAGAGGTGGGTGTTACTAGCAGAGCAAAACAAAGCTCTGTTAGTCCAGGTTAATGACAAGAAGGCTTTTGTTGACTGAATGGCATCTGTGAGGGCCTCTGCTATCCAGGAAAAATGAAAACTCAAGTTTCTGACCCCTCCATGAAATTTTCACATCACTTCCTCAACAGAGACTTTGTGCTAATATTTGCTAGCACATACTGTTTCCTGCTGCCACAGATCCCCTCCACTCCCACCCCCAGCGGGTGCAATGTAAAGGACCAATGTCAGCATTCTCTTCTAACCTCTAGTCATCGTTCCAGTATGGCCCTCTTTTCTCCACAGTGGAACGTGTACCACATTGTCCTTTCTACTCAACTCTTGCATTATATTGCTGACAAAACTTTTGGGTTCTCCGGGGGAAAGTGGTTTGGATGTAGGTACATGAATGTGGTGGTCTTTGGGAACTCACCTTGAGGTAAGGCAGTCTGTTGAGTGGTCTGCTCTAACTGGCCCTGCCTCACAGCTCCTTTCCCTCCTAGATCATGACAAAGAGAGAAGACTTGGTGGTAGCTCCTGCAGGCATCACATTGAAGGAAGCAAATGAAATTCTGCAACGCAGCAAGAAGGGTGAGTTCTAGAGGTAGGAGTTGTCAAGGAACCAAGAAAGACCAGGGTCCTGATTCATGTCTTGCCACCAGGAAAGTTGCCCATTGTGAATGAAGACGATGAGCTGGTAGCCATTATTGCCCGGACAGACCTGAAGAAGAACCGGGATTACCCACTGGCCTCTAAAGATGCCAAAAAACAGCTGCTATGTGGAGCAGCTATTGGCACTCACGAGGATGACAAGTACCGACTAGACTTACTAGCGCAAGCTGGTGTAGACGTAGTGGTTTTGGTGAGTTGATGCACAGGCAGGGCACGGTGGTGGGCATAATTGCCATACCAGTCTCACTGAAACTTCTTCCCTGCCCAGGACTCTTCCCAGGGAAACTCCATTTTTCAGATCAACATGATCAAGTACATCAAAGAGAAATACCCCAGTCTCCAAGTCATTGGCGGCAATGGTGAGACAAAACTGGGCCCTGAAGGATGTGGGGAAAATGTGAGGAAGCTAGGTTCTCCTAGACCTTCATGTGATCATCTCCTTGTTCTCACTGCAGTGGTCACAGCTGCTCAGGCCAAGAACCTCATTGATGCTGGCGTGGATGCCCTGCGTGTGGGCATGGGCAGTGGCTCCATCTGTATCACCCAGGAAGGTAAGATCCTTTGTCAGAGCTTTTAGCCCCGTGTGCCCTAGAGCCAAGAGCTCTCATGGGCACTATATTAAAGTCCTCCAAAAGGGCATCCCCTGGGCCAAACCCTCTGGACAGGTGACTTGCCTGGAAGCAAGACGAGCTCTCGTCATTCCTCACCTGCCACTCCCCCTGCCTAGCCTGGCCTTCTTGCTCCTGCTCTGCGCCCTCTCTAAACTCTGGTCTGTTTTTTTATTTAGCGGCTCCCAAGATCCCTCCAGACATAAAGTCCCACAGCCCCAAATGCCCGTCTACTGTCACGGGCTGCTATAGTAAGTTTGGCCCGGCCCAGCAGCCCGGCCCAGCTGCCCACTGCCCGGCTGGCTTGGTTGACTGTAGCTGTAGCTCCCAGGGTTTGTGGTGCTGATGGGTGGGCAGGCAAACAATGACAGACCATGGTTTTGGGGGCTGCTCAAGAACACAGCTCCCTCCTTTCCCTGGGGTGCTTATAGGGTGGCACCTCTTCCAGGTAGGCAGCCCTGCTCTGCTCATAGCTCCTTCAGTGTAGGCACAGCTCAGGAACCATCTGTAACCCTCTTCCACAGAACACTGTCCTGATCTTGTCTGAGCTGCCCACCAAACAGGGAGGAAAAGGGTGGGTCTCTGGGTACTAACTGCACGGTGCCACCTACCAGCTGGGCGGGGCTTTCCCGGCTGCTGACTGCATGTGCCTGAGGCTGCTCTGGGCCATGCATACATGCACGTGCACACGCAGGGTCAGGTGGAGGCCATCACAGCTGTTTGTCTTGTTCAAGGCAGGTGGGCCAGCAGCCATCCCAGACATGACCCACCCTTAGCCAGGCTGCAATTGTGGTGCAGGTGAAGCTGAGAGCTCCTAGGTGCTGATTTGTAGCCGTGGGGCCCCTTGTCTATCCACACTAACTCCACCCATCCATCTGTTCATCTTTCAACAGTGCTGGCCTGTGGACGGCCCCAAGCTACAGCAGTGTATAAGGTGTCGGAATATGCACGGCGTTTTGGTGTTCCAGTCATTGCTGACGGAGGAATCCAAAACGTGGGCCACATTGCCAAAGCCTTGGCCCTTGGGGCCTCCACAGGTGAGGTCCAGTACCCTAGGAGACTGGGGGTACTCCTCCAAAGCCATTCAGGCTCTGCCCCCAGCATTCCATCTGTTCATAGTCATGATGGGCTCCCTCCTGGCTGCTACCACTGAGGCCCCTGGAGAATACTTCTTCTCTGATGGGATTCGCCTAAAGAAATACCGTGGTATGGGGTCTCTCGACGCCATGGACAAGCATCTCAGCAGCCAGAACCGTTATTTCAGGTGGGACAGCAAGCTCAATTACATCAATCTAACCTTGCCCTGATGACCACCTTATCTGTGTTTTGATCTTGCCCTTTTTTTTTGCCTCTCCCCACAGTGAAGCTGACAAAATCAAGGTAGCTCAGGGGGTGTCTGGGGCCGTGCAGGACAAAGGGTCCATCCACAAATTCGTTCCCTACCTGATTGCTGGCATCCAGCACTCCTGCCAGGACATTGGTGCCAAGAGTTTGACCCAAGTCCGGTAAGGTTGGGGAGATGGGACATGAGGAGAGGGCTGGGTCTAGGTTCACTAGCTACATCTGACATCTGCTTCTCTTCAGAGCCATGATGTATTCCGGGGAGCTCAAGTTTGAGAAGAGAACATCCTCAGCTCAGGTAGAAGGTGGTGTCCACGGCCTCCATTCGTAAGTAGCCAACCCTCTTCTACCCCTCTGTCCCTGGGTGGTCTCTGCCATGCCTTTTTTCTCCTGCCCTCACCTCACAGCTGGTCCTTCTGCCTACAGGTATGAGAAACGGCTTTTCTGAAAAGGGATACAGCACACACACAGAAACTCCCCCTGGTTTTTCAATAAAAGTTTGAAAAAAATGTGATGCTTGACATTTTTTTAGGATAAGGTTCTGTAGCTGCCACCATCACAGATGCACACAACACCCCTTATTTCTAGGGTAAGCCTTAGGCCTTGAGGTAAGGGTGCTCCAGGAACCTGAAAAGGGTTGTAGTTTTAGTTTCAGAAAGTCCGAGAACTCACAATCTGATCAGCTCTGGCTCCCCAGGTCCAGGCTCACAATGAACTCACAGAACAGTCCACAGGGCTTTGGACGGTTATCCACAGTGCCTCCCGCTACCCCCAAATTTCGTCACAAAGGACCAAATTAAGACCTACATACTTATTCTCTAGCATGAATATCTAAAGAACTTTGTGGAGAGAATACTGAGGTCTTCCCTCAAATCTTCATGTGAGAAAGAAGAACATTGCAGTTTGGAATCAATGCACTTACAGGCTCTTGGCCTCAGAAAAGCCAAGAGAGTCCCAAGTAGCCTAGATGAAAAGATGACCCCTTTGGTTTCTTCACAGCCCCCACAAAAAGCTCATTAAGCCAGCAGCCCCTGACCAGCAACACACCTAGTACAAAATGGGTGAAGTTGATCAAGTATTAATTTGCTGGCAAGAAAGACAAGTGTTTTAGTGCCAAAGGGAAGGAACTAGTAAAATCACTGAGAACCTCTGGGCTTTGCAAAAGGTGCCCAGGGTCTTCCTTGAAAAGTCAGGCACACTCAGGTCCTGTTGGTGCACTCTGAATCTTGGGCCAGAGATGTAAGCATAGTCCCTCCCGGTGGGGGAATGAGAGCAGCTCCTGTCACTCGGCCTTCATGACACAGGAAGTTGAAAGTGGCACAGGCATTGGGCTGCAAAAAGAAAGCTACCATTAATTTGGCTAGGCCTAGGCCTAGGCCTAGCTCCCCTCCCTGGGAGCTGGTGAACTTACCGTGTCCTGCACCTCCACGGCAATGCCCCTCTGTCTCATGGCTTGCAGCACCTGGGAGTGCAGCCGCTCAGTTCGGTCTCCAGTGCCCACCACCACAATTTCTAGGGAAGGATGAGCATGGCTAATCTACAAGTTAAGTCGAGTCGGGTGGGGTAGCTTTCTGGGGTTTCCCTCCGCTCCTTTGATACCTATTCCAGGCTCTAGCATCCAGAAGAGGGAGAAGCTCTCTTCGGTAATATCGCGGTGGGATCCTACCTGTAGGGGGAACAGTCAGGTTAAAAAGACCCACGCTGTTTTGCCCACAGCCCCCTCACCTGTTCCACAACAGGGGAAAGTATGCCAGGGACGAAATCAAAGAGGGCAGGCCTGTGACTGGGCCTCAGTTTGCTCGTCGCAAGGAAGGGCTCACGTTCCACTGCACCACTGAGTGCGGAAGCAGCGCGCAGGGTCCAAACACCCGATTCCCGTTGATCATGAAGCCGCAGCTGTTGTAGCTGTCGATATACATGGCATGCGGGGACTCGCGCTGCAGCATAGAGATGCGCGTCCGCTGATACAGCTCATCGTCCGCGGGTGTGAGCCGATGCCCACGCCGTGGCACCCTGCAGAGGGGCTATCGTCAGGGTCTAGGGGTGCAGAGGAATTAGGCCGGGGATCGGGGCCGTAAAGGGCGGGACGGCCAGACACCCTGAGTCCGAGCTCACCGTAGCATCTCCGAGGGCGGACAGCGCGACCTGGGTCGCGCTCGAAACAAGCCGCGGAACAAAAGAGCAGCAGCCATGGCGGACCAGCGCGCAGCGGCAGCGGCGCAGGGTCATAGGGATTGTAGCGGAGCCCAGCCCCACGCAGCTACAGTGCCTCCCGGCGTTCCGGAGGGCACCGCGCAGCTCGGCTGCCCAGGAGCGGGAGACTGAGCAGGCCAGAGCTATCAGTCCCAGAAGGGCGCGTCCCCCAGAGCGGCTCTGATGTCTGCACCTGTCGCCCGTCCCGCCCTGGGCCCCCGGAGACCGTCCTCGGGGAGCCGGACACCTGGTGGCGTGGCCGATCTCGGCACTGCCTGGGCCCCAGCCACGACCTGGGCCCCCGACTCTCAGCCATTGCGCGGATCTCACGGGGCCTGGGGCGGGGCAGCCGCACACCTGGTCCAGTCCCGAACACCTGGTCAGGGCGTGGTGCCAGTTTCCAAGTCCCTAATCCCAGCCTTTGGGGTATCAGGTTCCGGGGGCGGGGCTGATGGGTCGAGTTTCCCCAGCTCGCTGCCAAATCACGCCCTCCCTAACCGTCACCCCCGCGACCGTTGGCGTCGCCTCCGCGCGTCGCGTGGGGCGTGGCCGCGCGTGGATTGGCCTCTTAGGAGCGCGAGTGGGCGTGTCCGGGTGGCTTCTCCTTAAAATGGCTCCAAGTCTGCAGTCAGAGCAAGCGGAAGGGGACGCCGTGGTGGGGTAATTGTAGGTGCGTTCCGGTGGGACCGACCGGGCCGAACCGGACCAGACATTGAACTAGACAGCGGCCGGAGCATCGTCCTGTTCTCACGCAATCAGCTGCGTCCCGAGAGTTTCTCGCCCCCGCCTCGAGCCGAATCAGAGGGCCTACTGGCACGACAGTCGCTGGCGCCCGCACCGGGTTCGGGCATCTCCGCGCGCCCACCTTGTGGCCTCAGGGAGACGTTGTGGCATCTACTACCATCGGGCGGGAGGCTCGGCACAGCCGAGGACGGTCGCAGTGGATAACAGGGGGTCCAGCCACCGCCGTGTGGGCCCATTAGCGCTCCGGGCGCTGGCAGCGTCATCGGACAAAGGGCCCGGGGTGCGAGGGTGTCCCTGAGGCGGGCGCGCGGGTTTACTTCCTCTCTGGCCCCATGGGTGCGCTTCCCTCTTGGCTGATCCCGAAGCCTGCCCCGCCACCGGCACCGCTTCAGTGGCCCTGGCTGCCTGTAACCAACCAACAGGACTAATCCTGCCCGGCGGATCTAATCCGGATCGGGACCCGGTCCCAGGGGAGGTCCCACCGCCCCTCCTATTGTTTTGGGACCCAGGTGAGCGCCTCTTTCCCATTGGACTCGGTTTCACCGCCTAATCCTGTGTCCGCCTCGTGGGACTGGGACTGGGAGTGGGGGTTTCAGTTCTGGCCCCAGGACAAGCGACCCTCCCGGTACCCCTCGCCCCCCACGGCTGGACAGCGGGCAACGGAATCCCAAAAGCAGCTGTTGTCTCCAGAGCATTCCAGCTGCGCTTGGATTTCGTTCCCTGCTCTCCTGCCTGAGCAGCGTCCTGGCCGAGATGGGGTGGGCTAGTCCTGATCCTCAGACATACTTCTTGGGTCGCTCTGGTCTCCATCCCTCTCAGGTGCCCCCTCAGGCTGTAAGTGACTGGTGTTAACGTCGGAGAGCTGGGGCGGTGGCCATCTCTGAACACCGGGGTAGCATTGGCGAGGGAGGGCAGACTAGGCCTCTGAATAAGGCTGCAGTGGTGGTGAGTCCCATAGGGCCGCCCCAGCCTGCAGCTCGCTAAAGATAGCCCTTCACTTCCTGGGGAAAAACCACCCCAACCGTCTTCTTGTACCGAAAGTAGCTGAAGTCCCCAGGTCGGCCTCAGGCCCCTGACCCTGTTAACAGCTTTTTCCGGGTCGTTCTGCGATGTGGAAAGCGCTTTGGAATGACACGATCACTCCCGTTGAGTGGGCACCCAAGAAGCCATCGGGAGTGTCGTGTCCGCCCAGTGCTCTTTCGGAGCCTCCCAATTGAGCCTTGCAGTCTTGATTCAGTAAGGGGTGTCTTGCCAATATTTTCCTGTCCCTAGGATCTACCCCATCGCCCCTTCTGAGCCTCTGAGCTCTCTCAGTGCTCCAGGGCAGAGGTGCTGGGTTTCAGTGCTCTGCTGCCTCAAATTCAATCTCAATTAAAAGAAAGAGAAAAAGGATTTGAATTATACCAAAGTGGAAACCGAAAGGTCAGCCAGAAAAGGGTTCCGAGAAGGGGATGTGTCGAAAACAATATCCGGCAGTTTCAAGATGAGCTGGTGCCAGGTAGCCGCTCCCGATATGGAACAGTGGCCCAGAGCAAACGACCTACTAACCGCAGGGTGACATGTGACTCACCGGTATTTTTCCACTGCTTCCCAAACCCCACAAAACGTGGCATGTAAAAAACCCCTAGCCTGTACCCTGGGCGCGACTTTTCAGAGCCCAGTCTAGGGAGCTGTGAATTTTGCCCCGGAGCTCAATAAAGCTTCCCCCGCTTTCCTGCTGTCTCCTTGCCTTACTCTATCCACCGACCTTACAATTTGGTGCGGAAACCCCAGAGGCGCGGTTCGGATGCTTCTTCCTGGGGTCTGTCCCCCTCTGGATTCTCCTCTTCGTGTGGATGGCAGATCCACAACTACTATTGGTAATTTTGTTCTCTGGTGGCTTCCTTCTCTTCCTCCTCCTCCTGTGCCACTGGACAAGGCTAGAAGACCCGCCATAATTGGTGTGGCAGCTTTTCCTTCCTGGCTATTCACTCCCTCCTTCTCCAACGCTGACTCTCCGTTGCCCAGCTTAGATTCCTCTCCCACCACCACCAGCACCTTGACTCCGAGGGTCGTGCCTCCTCATCGGTAAGTTTTAGTCTTTCTTTTGTCAGCCTTGGGGACAGGACTAGTTCTGGATCGTACTTTACAGGCCTGGCCGCTTTTAATTTAAAACCAATTGTGAGCTCATGTCGGCTGCAGCTACACACCATCATTCAGGAGACATCCTGTCTGACTGTAGTGTCCTCGGAGCACATCTAACCACTGTGGAGACGTCCCAGTGGTTGGTCTCGTGGAGAGTCTGTTCAGACCCCAAGGGATAGACCCGGGACGCTGGCTCTTCCTCTTTGGGCATCTCTGCCTGAGTACCTGGGAGTTCGGTAGGATGCTGCTGGTTCCCTCATACTCATACTCTTGGTCCTAAGTCCGTCCTGATGGCAGACCAATTTCACCAATGGGGGCGGCAAGCTCAAAATTAGATTGGTCGACCCCTCTGGGGAGCCTCCTAGTAAATCTAGGCCCATTAGGCCGAAAACCTGATATCCGGCCAAAAAGACTAATATGCTATTGCAATATAGCCTGTCCACAATATACCCTGGATAATGGTTCCAAATGGTCTGAAAACAGGACTCTCCAATATTCAGTGTTACAAGATCTACATAATTTTTGCCACCACAACAGAAAGTGGGCCGAAATACCTTATGAAATACTTCTCTTTCTGTTGCGCTCCTGTCCCTCCTGCCTTAAAACCTGCCATATCTATCAAGTCCTTCTCACACAGGAATCCCCAACGAAGGACCTTTCCAAGGAGCCCTCACCTTCCTCTTCCTCGTCAGCTCTCACTGAAACTCCAGAATCCCTCTACACACACCCCCGGGCCCCCACTCCACCTCCTCCTCCCTATAACCTGGCTAACCAGAACCCCCTGACCCCCCCCATATCCTCACCCATCGCTCACTGCACACGCTCCCAAATGGGATCCCTCAGGGAGGTGGCGGGGGCCGAGGGTGTCATGAAGGTCCAGGTGCCTTTCCCTCTATCTGATCTATCCCAAATTGGGAAACGGCTGGGGTCCTTATGACCCTACTGCCTACACCAAGGAATCTAGATACCTTACACAGGCATATGCTCTCACCTGGCACGACAGCCATGTTATCCCTTCATCCCTTCCGACCTCAGATGAAAAGGAGCAGATACTTAAGGCTGCCCAAGATCACGCTGACCAGGCACACCTGCCGGACCCTGACCACACCCTGCAGGGGCGGCGGTCCCAGGCAGGACCCACAGGGGCAGTACCAGGTAGACACGGCTGAGGGCGCAGAGAGAGAACACTGAGGGCCCTCTACTGGGAGGATTCCGGGGGGGCAACCCAAAGATCCATCAATTTTGACAAACTCAAGGAAATTACTCAACTCTCAGATGAAAATCCAGCCCCTTTCCTAGCCCGTTTTTCAGAGGCCCCACAAAGGTACACACGCCTAGATCCCGAGACCCTGACTGGGCAGACGGTTTTAGTCACACACTTTATACAACAACTTTTTATTAGAAAAAAGCTAAAAAAGGCTGAGGATGGCCCCCAGACTCCCATTAGAGACCTGGCAAACGTGGTCTTTAAAGTCTTCAACAGCCGAGAGGACACAGATGGCAGAAAGGGAACTCCGAACGCACCAAAAGGCTCATTTGCAGGTGCAGGCCATTATGGCTGCCTTGATGCCTTCCCCAGGGCCAGCCCAGGGACGACCTTGACCTTTTGGCCGCCCACCTCCGGTCCCTCCAGGGCTAGACCATCTGGACAAACCAACATTCCAAGCGGATCAGGAGGTGGGCTGGTGCTGGGGCTGGCTACTCCCAACACCCTTGGGCTTGAAGGGGCCTGGACTCCACCCCAATAATCCTGGAGGAGCCCAGGGTGATGATCAAGGTAGCTGGTAAGTCAATCTCTCTTTTTTTTTTTTAAGATTTATTTATTTATGCACACAAGAACTGGGGTACCGGCCAGATGCACAGGAGTTAAGAAGATTCACCAGAGACAGAGTGGGGAGCAGAACAGGCAGACTGACTGAAATACACTGCGGAGGGCAGCAGCGGGCGAGGCAGGAGAGGTCTGCTGTGCCATGTGGGTCCCCTTCCTGGCCGGCAGCAGGGATCAAACTCTTGGTGCAGTGGCTGCTGCGGTTTGCCTCATAGTGCGTTGCTTAATCCACTGTGCCACCAGGGAGGGCCCAGTCAATCTCATTTTTTAAAAAAATAATTATTTATGCATACAAGCACTGGGGTACAGGCCAGAGGTGTGGGGGGTGAAAGGATTTACCACAGACAAAGTGGGGAGCAGAACAGACAGCTCAACAGAAGTACACTGCTGAGGGGAGCAGCGGGCACAGCAGGAGAGGTCTGCTGCACCATGTGGGTCCCCTCCCTGGCCGGCAGCAGGGATCAAACTCGTGCTGTAGTGGCTGTGGTTTGCTTCATAGTGTGTTGCTTAACCCACTGTGCCACTAGGGAGGCCCCAATCTCATTTTTGATTGATACAGGGGCTATCTTGTCACACTGCCCCTTATACTTTGGCCAAACATTTCCTCCCCAGGTGTTGGTTATGGGAGTCGATGGGCTCTCCTCAAAGCCTAGACCCACGGGACCTCTGACCTGTTAAATAGCAGAAAAACCCTTTGTTCATTCTTTTACAGTCATGCCTAACTCATCTCTTCCTTTACTGGGGCACGATGTTCTCACCAAACTGGGGGTCACCATCTCATGGGAAAAGGGACCCCTCACCCCCACAGACTTTGCTCCTTCCCCTCATAGCTCTCTTGTCCTCCCCTTCCACACCCACCCTGCTCCCGCTTTCCCCAGACCTGGTTAATCCCAGGGTTTGGAACACCTCACCACCAACAATCGCCTCTCACCACCAGCCGGTCTTTATTACACTTAAAGATCCTACCTCTTGGGCCTCCCCGTGGCGCAGTGGGTTAAGCAACACACTATGAAGCAAACCGCAGCCACTGCAGCACGAGTTCGATCCCTGCTGCCAGCCAGGGAGGGGACCCACATGGCG